>AJFK01000645.1:0-218937 GCA_000467715.1 Hysterium pulicare CBS 123377
GCGACTGGCTCTTCCACGCTTTGAGCGTGTCAGCGGTCTTCTTTCCACGAACGAAGACTGGCGTGGGAAAGCGGTCTGCCACGAGGCGCACCAGTGGGATTATCCGTATGGTTGGGCGCCGCATCAGATCATGGCTTGGGATGGGCTGCTAAAGTACGGGTATAACGAGGAAGCAGAACGGCTGGCGTATAGATGGCTCTACATGGTCACCAAGATATTTGTCGATTTCAATGGCACAGTCGTCGAAAAATACGATGTCACGCAGACGCTAGACAGTCATAAAGTGCATCTGGATTATGGAAACCAAGGGCTAGGATTCAGGGGCTATGCCAAAGAAGGGTATGCGTGTCTTGTTCCTCCTCGTCTGTTTCGTCGTCTTCACGCCCCTCATCCATTTTCCTCATCTCAGATGAACTATAACAAGAGACGAACATGTACCTGAGACTGATGTTGCTTCGAATAGTTTCGGCTGGACTAACGCAAGTTATGTTTACGGCCTTGATATCCTAAACACACATGCCAAACGCGCTCTTGGCGTCCTAGCGCCCTGGTCTGTCTACGCCGCCGCTGCTCAGAAATTCGATAATGGGCTGGATGATACTACTTTGTGATAAATAAGGCCCATTTTCCATGTTGCTACGCTTTATCTGAAACAACAAAGACGTCAACGAAGAAGTGCTGAGGGTGGGTGAGAGAAAGGGGGAGGAAGAAAAGTTACTCCTTTCTATTCATTCGTTTTTTCTCCTTTTGATGAGCGAGAGACTTATAAGAGAACGAAATATAACGGTTGAGGATTTGCATTCCGCAGTATCTTACATTACAAGCAGAGGGTTCTTCCCTGTGCTTATCCATCATGACTCCCCTTACTAATCCCCACAACAACGCAATAACCTACCACCCCGGCATCTAACGAGAGGTATAGCCAAGCCTCGCCGCGCCCAATTTTATACCGAACCCGGTAGTTTTGCGCGGTTAAACCGTCGCTTGTGCTCTTCAACCAAGATAATATGTGAATTTGAACTCGTTTCCGTGAAAGTAAATTCGGCGACTCTCTACCATGGCTACGTTGTCTACAGTGATGGTTTTTATCGGCTTGGGATTTTAGATACAGACCCAAATAGGCATCAGGTACCGTTAGCGAAGCAGCCTCGGGTAGCCTAGGTAGATATAGAGGATAAATTAGGTAAATAGGATCGGGCCAATACCCAACACTTTACCCGGGCTACTTAAGTCAGTACTACTGAGTTTTCTATCCATTTTATCTATATTAATAGGATTCAATCCAAGTGTTTTATGCTTGTCATTAGGACTTCTCTAATTTTGTCTAATTTGCTTTATGAGGTTATCGCTTTCGATACTCTATTCTTTATATGACTAAAATAATCATAACTAAGTATATTTAGTATACAGCTAAACTTTATACAAAGTAGTATTTTTTGAAACCTTCTGCAACAAGCTTACTATTCGATCTTCTCGAAACGTGCACATCCTACCAACAGCGCTAACATTCATTGCAAGATACTCTGCTTCCTGTCAACCGCCGCAATATCCCTCTGCGCTGTACCGCAATCCAGTCAAAACCAAATCCTTTCAAGATATCGACATCAAGTCATATGTTCAAGTCCGCCATACTGTTCGCTGGGCCGTTTAGGTAGAGTTGTTGTATGAACCTTGCTTAGATAACTTAGCGTAAGATTTGAAACATAATATTACTTTTAAGAATAATATTGTAGCTAAACATCTAGTACATAGTATTAAATAGAAACAATAAGTAACTTCTACAATCTAAAATTATAAACTAAAAAAAAATATAACTATTTTTTTATATAAAATTTTAGAAATATTAATACATTTTAATTATATTAATAAGTAAGATTCAACTTACTTTTAATAAATTATACAAACTATTTAACAAACTAACTACATAAAGAAAAATAAAAACTTACTTTATATTAAACCTCCGAGGACAACTGCTTTACTGGGGTGGTAGCTACGGCACACTTCTTGGATCTACATTCGCAGCAATATTTCCCGATCGACTTGGCCGTGTGGTCCTCGACGCCGTTCTGGATGCCGACCATTGGGTCATTCCAGTCTGGGCGAACTCGATGCATGACACCGATGCCGTATTTGATTCATTCTTTACGTACTATCATAGAGCTCGTACTGCATGCGCTTTCTACCGTTTAGGTGATGAAGAGGGGGACCTTAGAGCGCGCTACGACCCATTGTCATCACACCTACGCATGTGCGGCTCCTGCTTTTTACATCTCTCTACCAGCCTGTCCGACTTTTCCCCATGGCAGCAGATATCCTAGATGCTATTTACCAGAATGATAACGCCGCTCTGCTTGCAAAGATGCCTCTACCAAGTCTAGAGCAGGGACCTTCCATGTTCTGTGCATTATCAGGCGATGGAGGGAATCCTCAAAACTTGTCGGTTTTCGACGCCCGGCAAGCAAATTTAGTCATTCAATGCAGCGATAAACGCTACAATGTGAGTCTGTTTTGCCATGCGCATTAAGACTCTCTCCGTTAATGCTGCTCAGTTCAATGAAACAATCGACTCTCTTCAAACACTCTTTCAACTGATGTCCCTCAAAACCTCCTGGGCAGATATCTGGATGACGAGTCAACTAGGCTGCGAAGCATGGGACATCCCTCTATCCGACCCGCCCTTACCATGGGACCCCGATAGAACCGGTATTACTCTCTCATCCAAGCTCTTCACCACATCACAAACCTACAATACATCCCACCCCATCCTCTTCGCAAGCTCAAGCCTTGACCCTGTGTGCCCTCTCCGTTCCGCTTTGAAGATGGCGAGGAGGTTCGAAGGTGCAGGATTGATAGAACAACTTTCGGAAGGGCATGGGACTGTGTCTGCTGATTCAAGATGCACTACCGAAATCTATAGAAAGCACTTTGCGGATGGGTGTGTGCCGCCGATGCGGCTTCTAGGGGATGGTGAGAGTGGGACAGAGTTCTGGACAAAATGTGAAGCTGATGAGTGGCCTTGGAAAGAATACAAACAGGAAGAGTGGTTGCACAATACACACGAGGACGGTCTAGCGGATTCTGGCCGAGTTGACATTGCAAAGCGGATGAGTGCATGGAAAGAGCTCCAGAAGATCATGGCTAAGAGAAGGAAGATTGGATACTAACCACCCCACCTAGGAATTCGAGGGACCCAAAAAACCATTCGTACCTTTGCGTAGCATTTGAGGAAGTCCGTCATGAAATTCATTCTATCATATCGACGAGTCGGATACTCGAAATATCATTGCTGAAAGCAACTTCTATGTCTAAAGCAATACTTTTATCCGCCTATCCATTATCCTTCTATCTCACCAACCGCTGGCACGCATCACAGATCCTCCCATTTACCTCCCAAAATGCCCGAAACTCGCCGCCCGAACATGAAATCCCCTCCCACTGCCGGGACCACCAGCACCTGGACCAATGTAACCTCGTCCGGAACTGGCACCTCCACTCGGACCCTGTCCAGGACTTCCTCTCATCGACCCTTGTCCAGCACCTCCTCTCATCGCCCCCTGTCCCGCACTCAACCCTCTATTCCTCCTAACCGGACTCCACTGCGTTGGCCCCATCGGCATAACAACGCCCGCACTAACAGCCCTCCGATGGCGTTCCTGAGCGGTGTTCCAAGCCGCCACATCCCCATGATACCGTTTACACTTGGCACTCCACATAGCGTTCCCAGCAACGAAGAGAGCAAGCCCATCCACAAACCTCAACATTTCTTCGTCTTCGGCGATGATCTGTGCGAAGGTCTTCCCAGCTGTGTCTTCCGCGCTTCGCGACGCCCAGATATCCCACCATTTGCGCCTCTCGTACCTCCGCTTGAACTCGGCTTCATACTGCAGCGCGAGATCCTTGATTTGGGCTAGAGCGATGTCGAGCGGGAGGTCGGGATCCAGACGGAGGAGGAGGGATACAGCGTTAATTGGTGGGGAGCGGAGGTTGAGGGTCCGAGATTGGAGGGTTTCTTTGCGGTAGGAGTAGTAGTCGTTCGTTAGAAGAGCGGCGTTCATGGCGATGGTTGTGAGGGAGGCGAGGGCTGCTGTAGTTGGGGAGGCGGGGAGGTGGATATTTAGAGCGTAGGCTAGGAGTGCGAGTTTGACGCTGATGGTTGATGGATATCCAGGGTTAGTGAAGGAAGTCCGTGGTTATTAGATACCAACAAAGGAAGAACGAAAGGACGGGACGGGGATTGTATACGCACTTCGCACCCCAGTCCATGCGTCGATACTCCACATACTCCTCCACTCCCTCAAAATCATCCAATAGCTTCGTATCCGTGGCCAAGTAATACAACATCATACTCTCGAGAACTTTCATCCCCAGCTCAAGATCTAGATCCAGTAGCTCATTGATACCCTGCTGCAAGCACTCCTGCAGTTCCTGCCGCGTCTGATTTTCCGGATACAGAGGCTCGGACGTGTAGAGTCGGGCCAGCGTGGCAAGACGTCCGTCTTTGGTGTGACCGTGCGTGAGGTTGTAGTCGAGGACGGCGAGGATATCAGAGTAGAGCGTTTTTTGAGCGGTGGCGGAAGTCATGCTCTCCGCCATATCTAGTTTCAGAAGTCAATAACCCATCCATCACTTTATACACGCCTCCCTCAAGTCCCTAACCTTACTCCTCTCACAACCCTTCTCATCCTCCTTAAAAATAGAATATAATCAAAAAGCTTACCATCAAATCTGAACCAAAAACAAGCAAAGAACCCCACGACCGCAATGCGATTCGGGACTGCCTCGGGCAAACACAAAGCAACCCAATCACCATAATCGCCCGGACCCTCGATAGTCGGTAGCTTCAAGTGCCGAAAGATGACGTTCGTGCGGGCAAACTTCTTGAAGCGGGTTTCGAAGCGCACGATGCAGCCGCTCGAGAGACCGCGGTGCAGCGAGATGAGTGGAGACAGGGTTGTGAAGCTGTCGGTTGCGCGATAGCCGCTTATGGCGCTGAGGGTTGTGCTGTAGATTTGGGTGGGGGTGGATAGGGAAGAAGGGACGGGGAGGGGAGTTGGGATGGACGATGTCATGGCTGGAGGGTAGGGGGGTGGATTACCTTGTGTTTGAGGTGGTAGGGCTTGAAAGCCAGGAGTTTGAGATGACATTGCTTGTTGTTTGTGGAGGGTGTTCTTTGAGATGGGCAAGAACGAGGTTAAGAACTCAGAGAACGAGCTTGCGAGCGTTGTAAACAATAAATATTGGTTTGAAATCATGACGCTATTAGGCGAAGACTACCGGAGCCCGGCGTGTGACTCCATTTAGATGCGGTGAATGAAGAGAGAATTTAGACGATATCCAATGACAATCCGCGAAATGCCGCAAAGGGGCGCTTGACTTTGTGGCGGTGACTCTCGGACATAATGGACTTTATTATATAGACAGTAATGTACATACCAGTGAAGTAGTCTATTACAGAGATCGCTATGACGCACGTCGCGAATCCAATACTATTACACTTCTTACGTTTCCTTGTCCGGATCCCTCTTCGTAGTCTCATATCTCTTTCCTCTAAACGCCCACAAGCCCCAATTCCCGCAACTCAGATCCTGGGGCTCAGCATCGTTGAGATCCCACCGTAAACTTCGGAAAATATTCTCTCCAGGTTCGAGTAAAATGTCTACCTCCCCCTTCGCATTCTTCTTGACAGTCTCCACATCCCTCTTCATGTCGTAGTCGGTATAACCCGTGGAAATAATTGGTACTTTCGTTTCCAACAGGTATGGCAACGTTCCTTCCCATTCGTGCGCGCTGGCGGGATTTCCTAAGCCCGGGTGGAAGAGCACAAAGCAATCAAAATACGTGTCGTAAGGAGCGAAATGACCAGTCTTATGCAGAGTGTGAAAGTACTCTACATAAGTACTTATTTTCAGATCCGGAGATATTCTGTCTTCAATAACTGCTCCGAATGGATTCGTGTGTGTTCGTTCCGGAAGTGGGAACTCATCATCCCGGTTTTCCATAGATTCAGGGCCAACAAAGATGATGTGCCATCTTACATGAGGGAATAGAAATCCTAACTGTTCCCAGGCTTGACGAGGAAGCGATGATTCCGCACGAGCTCCGATAACGAAGATACGGATAGCGGGAGGGAGTAGTTTCATTCGATCCCAGCGGTCGCCTCCGGGGGTCCTTGGAGGATGGAGGGAAAAGCGAAGCGCTAGAATTCGATCAGTATAGAAGCATCATAAGCCATATTCAGTGCATACCAGTGAAACTTCTGATACCTTCAACCGTCATGCGATTGCGAATATTGTACGGACTCAGCTCGGAGATGACACTAGCTATTGTCATAGGGTATGTGAGTAGCTTCGTTGCTTGCCTCATTCGCCGCTCCTCATCTATAGCTTCAAATTGTCTGGTGTACATCAACGTGTCCCAACTGGTGAAATTTGGTAGAATCTCTTCATCCATAGGCGGAGGATATATGAATTCCTTGAAGTATCGTCCAGACCGCAAATCGTGGTCATCTTCATTTATCTGCCGCAGTGTATCACACGATTCTAAATGTTTCTCATAATCGTCCGCCCAATGTTCCTCGCAACAATACACTGGTATTCCGCAATCGGGACACTCGAAGTTCACATGTGTGGGTGCGGATCCAGTGGTCATCGATTTTCGGGCTTCGGGGTCATCTTGGTTGGTCGGTAGCCTTGTAGGTTTGTGACTGGGATGGGGACAATATGCCGTCCGCTTTATACGCACTGCTCGATCTCGAATCTCCGGTATGGGCGATTCGCTGTAGGGATGGAAGAGGTTGTCCTGCATCAATTTTATCTCCCTTTTGTTACCATCTTCATCCACCCATTCCATGACACCTTGCAGGTCATGGCTACGAAGATTTGAGGTAGTAGAGAGATTACGTCTTGCGAGGAGAGGGTGGATGATGGGGATGGATCGACGGCTCAGCGATGAGATGCATCGAGGTGGAAGATGAACTGACGAAGGGCGATGCAATTGAGGTCTTGACGAAGCCTTCAGGACAGAGAGACACTGGCGGCAGGTATAAGACGACCTCATATTGATATTGACTCCAACCTCGGATAGTCTGGGGTCGATTTCTAGCTATACAGTTTACGATTTCTTGAGTGATGAAAGGTACGGTGCGGAAAAACTAATTCCCGCTCGGACCTTAGAATATCCTAGTACTCTGACGCGCTTCTTCTTCTCAAAACACTTCAAAGCCAACGAGGCACTGAGAGATTGGTCTCTATTTGCCATATCGCACATAGTTCTACGACAATTATATACAAAATCCATCACCCCTCACTGCTTGTGGAAGGGCGTCAGGCCAAAATGCGTTAATACACAAAGCCAACCCAGCTCTGATTTGCAGTGGCGGCATTCGCTGCATCAACTGCTTTTGCAACATCACCTTTGGAGCTATTGATCCCAATCTCAAAACCATCATAGCCGCAATTTCTCGGGGCTCCACTCTGAGCTTGATCCAAACCGGGTACGACTTGCCAGTACATCTTTGGTCACCAAGTCAGCCTTATTACCGCAGATAGGGCTTCGACATACGCACCCAAGGTATTCCGGCATCATTAAAGATCTGAACCTGCTCATCGAAATTGTTGTAATCGCTAGTGCTTACTCCCCATTCTTCGATCATGACATGCTTATCCACAGAATTAGCCTTGGCAAGCACCGACTGGTCCCCAGTGATGAAGTAAGCCCAATCCGTGGACTTGTTCATATATCCATGGATGCTGATAATGTCGATAGCGTCGCAGGATAGTGCCTTTGAGAGCGTGTTCCAGTAATTACTACAGCAGTAATCGGATCCACCGATACCACCTGTTGCAACTTTGATGCCGGAGTCTCCGATCAGCTGCTTTAAGACACCAGCACGTCCACAAATCCAATCATTCGGATCGTTACTTTCAAGCAGTGCATTTTGCTCTATCAAAGGCTCGTTTTGAACGTCGAAAGCCAAGATAACATCTGACAGTTCGGACCATGCCTTGCCAAAGTTTGGGGACTGATACGTGAGGATTTCCTTCAGACGAGCATCGTAGTCTGCTTTAGCATCGCTGGACGAGTAAAAGTTCTCCGCAGTTGAGTACTTATTGCAATACGCATCGCAGGTTGCAGTACCGGCAACAGAATTCGCGTTGTGAGGAGAGATGATGGCCTTGACTCCGTTGTCGCTCAGTATTTTCAGTGTATCGTCTAAGGCACTGAGGACAGATGTATTATAAGTGCCGACAACACTTTCTAACGCATCGATACCAATCACATCTGTGCTTCCTTTGAGACAGCCGCCGTCTGTGTTTGTAACTGAACATATTCGGTCAGCGGATAGGTCTCTGTTCGTTTTGGTCTACTCACCCCAGAGTCGAAGTGCTTTCATACCCCACCCAGCAAGTGTCTCAACGTACATCTGTTGGTCTGCCAGTGGAAGCGCATGAAGGAAGTACTCGCTGCTTCCTGCGAATGATTTCGGTGAATCCCTTGGTAATGAGGGCAAACATGACCCCAAACTCAACGTTAGCGTCAAAGCGGAAATGTTGCTCAGCGAATGTCCCCGCATGCTGGTTCGGCTGAATTGCAAAGATCTGGTCCTGGGCGCTGGAAGATGATGACTGGAATATCTCCCAGATTTAAGATCGGCCAGAGCTTTCCCTTTATTCGTTGCAGAGCTGATGTTGTTCGAAGCCATTTTTATAATCGTAGGACACGGGGACCATGGTGGCGTTCTCTTCTCGAGCCAAAGCTTGGATTTCTTCAGATTGCAGGCGTATAGTAAATAAGTCCACGTTCTGAAATGACGCGAGGTGATAGCCACATTCTGCGAGGTGTGACGTGGTTGTTTTGGTAGCCAGTATGGAAAAGGCTATTTCAGGGGCATCACTCGAACGTCGCCATTATGCTTGGTGGATTTCAGGAGTCGGGCGTTCAGGCTGTTCTGGTGGTGGTTGTGATCACGTCTAACTGAGCACCTGTATCACGTCTAACTGAGCACCTGTATCACGTCTAACTGAGCACCTGTATGCAAAGCTGAAGCAAGAAGCTTTGACTCTGACCAGATACAGGGATTAAATTCGGGTAATTCTCCTTCAGCACTGCTACTCCAAGGATCCTCAGTCGGCCCCCACAGGTGTGTTGCCGGAATTGGGAACATACTGCGAACATCGAGTTATCTTCACTCGTGTCGTCGACAAAATACATTCAGCCCAGAACCCGTTGCAGCTGCTCGCCGTTGTACAAGCTTCGGCTACAGCGAGCCGTCTAAACATGCCACTCCTTTTCAGCTCCCTCCCAGTGCATTCCCAAATGGTTCTCGAAGACGAGTCCGATGCATGATCCTACCCTGTCACATTGACATACTGAGCCAATTGCCTCCTGTGATCGACTTGACCGAACTTTACACAAGGCTATCAGGGGACTACCTCTCTTGACTAGGATATGGGAACCCGTACCAAAAGTGCTTCCGCCCGCCGGTTGAGCGGTTTAAAATACCTTGCACTCCTGTTCAAGTTGTGATATCCTAGACAACTCTCTTCCGGTACTAAGATATCCCGATTTCGTTTCAAGCAACAAAACCAACTGCGTTCTTTCTTTCAGGCATGGGCTTCTTAATATGGCTGCATTTTTTGATCTCGTTACTGTTCGCAGTCTCGGCATTAGCCACGGGTCCAACCAGCATCTTCATCAATAAAGTACCCGAATATGCGCTCTTATCGTCCTGCGCCGAGGAACAAGTCAGTACTGTCGTAAGGGACATGAGCTATGGCTGCGGTGATGATTCTAAAACAACATCATACGCGTGCTTTTGCTATCAAAGTTCGGCAATCTTCAGTAGCATAATATCAAAACACGTTGCGTCCGATTGCAAAAACAACACCGACCAAGTCACCTCTGCACTAGAAGTATTCAGTAGCTACTGCGAGCTGGGAGCAGTTGAACTACAAACAACGAGTAAGTCACGCCATCAATAGAAGATACCTAGCAGGCGTTGCTCAGGCTAATCCCCAAACCCTCTTCTTCAGGCTCATCATCTCAGTCATCATCCGCAACTTCAAATACATCTCAGGGTTCTTCAGCTACGGCGGCGCCTGCATCGACTCCCGCAACGATCACCGTCACAGCGACTCCATCACCTGCATCTCAATCTTCGAACAACTCCCACACCACCGCAATTGCAGCTGGTGTCAGCATACCCATAGCCATCGTAGCCCTGTGTCTCGCAGGATTCCTTCTCTGGAGGCGGCGCCGACAAAATAAATCCCGAGACCCCATAGAACTTGCCACCGATGCGCAGCGACATGAGATACATGCAGCACCTATTGTTCGAGAATTGAAAGCGGATTCGAAGCCTCCTCCAGTGGAACTTGATTCTGGAGAGCGACCTCCAGAATTGGGCACTCCGACGAGGATGAATTTTGGGCAGCGGATGCCGAGTGAATTAGAAACACCGCCGGCGAGAGAGAAAGAGGAGTTCAACAATGGTGTATAAATTACCGATGTGCCGAGCCAGGGCCAGGGCCAGGGCCAGGAGGGACGAGATAGAGTCTGAATGGATGGATCAGAAGGCCGGTACTTCGAACTTTGACTGAAACCTTTTGGAAGGGTCTCTCACCTAAATACGCTTACTTCTTTTAATAACTGCTAAATCCAATTCACCATTGAGAGCCATTCTACCTTTTTTCTTTGTTCGAATCCTCTTCCGCTTCCTTTTCACCACCGTTACTTGATCCTATCTATGCCACCCTCATCTACATACTAGCTTCACGTGTAATACCTTTGGCAGAATCGTCTTCTTCGATCTCAATAGCGCCAAATATAACCCGTGCTCTCACTAATGAGAAATATAATTATGGGGACTGTACATCCGCCATGCGGGGTGGAAGCGTCCCACGAGCTCTCAGCTTGGCCGTCACTCGCATATACGTAATCCGTAGCATACGCTACCAAACAGGCTTTGGCAAAGAGCTTCGCGGCACTTGTGATGAATTCACTCGGGCTTTTGACGCACGAAGCATCATGAGCGACATCAACCCGGACATGGGAAAGCAAGCGGAAATACCGTACTGTATGTGGCGCTCACAGACAGCTAGTGAAAAGACCTATCGCAAACTGGTCTCTAAGTGTCCACAGATGGCTCATTGGGCCGAGGGCGCTTGTTCGGTGGCCGGCTATGGCAACCTGTACTACAAGCTCCGCCTTCTCTCAGAAGTGCACATCGCTTTACGATGGTATCAGCGTTGAAGTGAGCGGAATCGAGTTTTTCGTATGCTCTCCGGACGAGAAGGAAGGAAGCGGGATGGTAAATATTCATGAATGAGAGGTAGAGTACGGCATCTGAACAGGTAGCTGAATGGTGGTGGACAACTTCAAAGGCTGGAGCGGTACACTTACATGGCAATCAGATCACGTGATATCGCGCTTAGGTACCTACCTACTCAGCTGCTTTGTTCCTGCCACTAACAGGTATTCTCTAATGTCACTATTTCTCGTATTCAACCAATATCCCGAAAAACAAAGAAGCTCAATAATCAAAGCAACACCGTAACATCATTCAATGAAATCAACCATGAATGAGAGTAAAAATAATCACCGCTTACGCGTGGTTGAGCTTTATCAAACTCTTCTTCAAAGAAGCTCAATGCTTCCGTTCGCAGCCACACCGCAAGGACCCGCTGGGGCTTGCAGTGGTGTTTGGGGTCTTGTCAAGACAATGCTGTTTGATGGTCCCTGCTCATTAACAAAGAACTGAGATCTCGTCCAAGCTTTTCCAAAATGTCCAACTTCCATATGCTATTTGGAGTGGATTTTTCTTTCCATTTCCAATTTCTCCATTCCATCCCATAGCTTTCCCGCCCAAATAGAAGTTTAATGCACATCATCCCCATTCTATTCTGATGCTTATCCAACCATGGCGGCCGCAAGAGCATTTCAAAACCTTCCCGTCCCACTTCATGGAGTGCCCAACGCGCAGGCCCGGCAATTCGGGCCACACGAAGACACCGCCATCCAAGCCCTAAATCTTAATCAATGGGATCTAGCAGGATATCGCGAGTTTTCGCAAGCGGCGATCAACAACTCGAATCTGATTAATCGCCGTAATCCGAATGGGAAAAGATGGTTGGAATGTAAGTTTCGAAATCCTTTGTTGGAGATTGATGATTGTTGGTTGTACTGGGGCTAATGTCAAGTGAATAGGTGGACAGAGGCCTGTACTTCATATAATACCGGCGTGGAATCAGTTGGGGGCTGCGGAACAGCTATTATGGGCTGCAGTGGGGGCGCGCGCAGCTGGTCTTGGTCCGCCTCCTGCCCTGGGAGAAGAAGAAGAAGAAGGAGGAGAAGGAGGAGGAGAAGAAGAAGAAGGAGAAGAAGGAGAAGGAGAAGGAGAAGGAGAAGGAGAAGAAGGAGAAGAGCAAGGAGAAGAGCAAGGAGAAAAACAAGGAGAAAAACAAGGAGAAAAACAAGGAGAAGAGCAAGGAGAGAAACAAGGAGCTATTCATGGAGAAGGCTTGACAACTGCTGATGTAAAGCACGTAAAGGAAGATTTGGAGAGACAGATAGAAGGCTCCGATTGGAGGTACGAGCAGAACATTGGTAAAGGCGGCCAGGGGGTCGCCACTCTCTGGGTTCGGCGAGATGAAGATGGGGACGTCATTGATGTAAGATTCGTCAAACAAAAAGTGGTTTACCGTGGATGTTATTGACTAACGCAATTCCATCAGCACGTAGTAGTCAAGAGAAATCTCCACACTGACTATGAATCAGTGAAAATGGCCACCCTCGAAAGTATCATTCATCAAAATCTGGAAATTTCTAAGTGCGACAAAATACTAAGGAATCGTGGTCGTGCATTCCGGCCGGAAGATCACGGTGGGATCAGATTTGTTTACATATACACGAAGTATGCGCCGTACGGAAACTTAGGCGAACTGATGTACAGACATCAAATCAGTAAAAGGCCGATACCGGAACCGTTTCTCTGGTTTGTATTCAGAGCGTTGAGTGAAGCGATAGAGACACTCGCCACTGGTAGGTGCCAGGAGCTCAATGGTGATGCACCTGACTGGGTGGAACTTGTGCATTTGGATATCAAACCAGTAAACATCTTCTTGGACTTGCAAGGGCAGCCTTATCCTTTATTTGTCACGCCAGTATTAGCCGACTTCGGGTGTGTTTTCCGAGTAACAGGGAATGAAGGAGACGCTTGGTCGGCGCGAACCCTGGGCACGCCCTCTTGGAAATCTCCAGTATGTGCTTCAAAGACTTATTCTTGCTATATCTTTGAATAGAAACTGACTCAAATTAGGAGCAACATGAAAATGATCCCGCAATGCCACTCGCTACTAAAGATCCTTTGACTCATAAATCAGACGTCTTCGCCGTCGGCCTTGTCATGTGGACTTTGATGCGTTGTCTTGTCGAAACAATCCCCAAGTTGGATTTTGAAATGTTAATGCAAGGTCGAAAGGGACTACGTAATGGCGAGATGACCGCGAGCGCCCTGTCGGCTCCAATTTCAGGTGGCCTATATTCAAAAAAGCTTGAAAAACTGGTTGAAAGATGTTTGACCACCGATTGGGCGCAACGACCAGATTACGAACAACTGCGAGAGGGGACGAAGAGTGGACTCGTGTATGCATCGGAAGTATTTGGGGATTTCTCAGGCAATCCGCGTGGGCCTGAACTTTTTCAAGCCTATAAGCCAATAATGGATCCCGTCGACTTTACTAGTTGGATTGACGAATATCTCGCTAATAAGGACGATGATGATGGGAAAAGAGAAAAAAGTAGAAAGAGGCGCAATGATGGTGAACCGCAAGGTGAACGAAAGAGGTCTAGGGGCCCTTCTGGGGGAGTGGCGGATTCACAGTCGAGAGCGGGGCGCAGGGACAGCATTGAATCAGCTAGACGAGCAGCAACGGTTAGAAAATAAAGTCTAGAATGTACGCGAAGTAATTCTGTCTAACAATAAATTGACTGTGGAATCTAAGAGGCCTGGAAGGCGATGTACGACTCAATAATGGAGACGAGAAGATAGGCGGAGGGTAAGATTGAAAGCCAAAGCGGAAGCAGAATCATGAAGAATACGCAGGTAGGTGGAGTGAAATTAATTCTAAACAGTCCTACCACCATTAGCTTACTTGCATAGCTGTAAGTTGATATTAACAATAATTGCTCTTGAGACGTGAAAGAAGGTGGAGACAAGTGCCAAGGGATAGAACTAAGCTTAACCGGGAAATAGTTTTGCCGGCTCCGGGTTGCTGTGCCGCATCTATTCCTTTCTTCGCATCCTTTGTTCCTCAACACCATGCTACGAATTCGTGATAAATCCTACCTCTCACCCTGGTCATCTGGCAACTTGGGCCAACCGACTTTCATTCGTCATCTAAGCCATCAACTAATTAACTAAGACAGCAGGAAGCTTCAACGCGATGATTTGAGGAGGTGGAAATTGGACCTGTTTGGGTCATGGGTCATCTGGTCGTCATGACCACGATTTACAGCACATTGTTCATTAGCCTCCCTCTTGGTTATTCCAAATAACTGCAACAAAGGGAGACGATGCTTGCTTCCGCTCGCGGCTCATGCAATATCAAGCGCCACTCGGGCGCACATGCGCATCGTTTGTTTTCTTGACAAAGAATTATTCTTGCATTGCTTTTTGCGAAGTTAGGTAGTGTCTTTGTTTCGTATCTTCATGTTCAACTTCTAGAGTCCGCGAAATTCAATACACATTGGTGCTTACTCTGCTCTCAGTAATTGATATAGCACCTTTTCTCCTGTACTCAGTAAACCTGATATCAGATTTTCCGCAGGATTGTCACAATGGCTTCCACTGCTCCACTACCTGAGAATGAAATACCAAATGCCCAAACGAGACAGCGCCATGAGCTTGAGCGAAAGAGATTCAATAAAATGGATCAAATCGAACAACGTGGGTATTTAGAGTACACCCAATGGAAGATAGACAATTGTCGTCCAGTTAAGGACAAAGATAGGAACGATATACCTTTCTTTCTAGGCAAGCCCATCTTTCCCGCAGAACACTGATCACAGATGCTAGAAGGCTGATGAGTACTTCTGCAGTGGGCAAAAGACCTAAACAGTTCCCTGATATGTGGAAGAACCGATCTCTTAATGAGAAACACCATTTTGAAAATTTAGGTGCGATTGCTCAGAACTTGGATCTGCCACACAACCCCGTTGGACCTCGTCAGCTCGAATATCACCAGCAGCGGCAGCAGCCACCGGCTGGAGCGGCTCCTCCCGGTCCTACTGCTGGCGGGATCGAAAGTGAAGACGGGCTAGACGATGAGGACGGGATTGAAATCGATGCCGGGATTGAAGTCGATGGCACGCATAGAGAGGAGCATCCACTAGTCGAGACTTCCGAGAGTGAATCACCCGCAATACGTACAAAAAATTATGACAGCGAACATGAATTGCCTCCCTCTTCAGCGAGCCCCGAGACGCGACATATCATCTCAAGTCTTCACAAGGTCTGGCAATACGCTCAAATGATATACACTCCCGAAAGGGACAAAAACATAGAAAATGAGCGTGAGCGGTCTCGCACCGTTGCCCTTTGGGTGCGTGGCGATGCGGATGGCAATATATCCGATGTGAGACTAGTTCTACGGTATCTCCTCACCCCTTTGGAAGTAGTGCTGACACGTAGGGTTCTTAGCGAATGGTAGTCAAAATGGTGGACTTGAATCTCCACCATCAACGTGATGAAGAACGTAACAAGCTCGATGAGGAGATCAGAATTCATTTGCACAGGCTAACTCCAATCGGCTGTCGCAATATTCTACGATGCAGAGCATCTTCCGAGCGGCGAGATTGTAGGTTTCCAATGGTCTACATTTATACCGATTACGCCCCATTTGGGAGTTTGAAAGATCTAATGAAGCGGCATCGTGAGAACAAAAAGTAAGTTGCTACATATCGACGATGGTTTCATGAACTATTCTTTTCCGCAAACCGCTTCATTGATTCTAATCTGTTTCAGACCCATTCCCGAACCCTTCCTGTGGTTTATCTTTCGGGGCATGAGTGAAGCGATTGACACTCTCGCCAGAGGAAAGCGCATTAGTAAAGATAGCGACAAAGTAAAGACACCATGGCGCCGCATAGTTCATTTTGATATCAAACCTGCGAATTTTGTGCTTGGCGAGAGGCCAAAGCAAAAAACCGGCGTGCGGTACCCCTCCTATCCAACTGTGCTGATGGCCGATTTTGGAGAAGCAGCTGAATTCAATAACAATGCTGATCAAGATGATTTTGACGAAAAGCGGGGTAGGGGAACACAGTACTGGAAAGCGCCGGTATGGTGCAAAGCCTTAGAAACCTTCGAACCCGATATTCTAATGAGAGTGTAGGAAGCAATGCTACTTGGCGAAGGAGTGACGGAGCCTGACGAACAAGGAGTGACGGGCTTTGACGAGCAAGAAACACCAGAGTCTGACCAGCAAGAAATGCCAGAGTCCAATCAGCATGGACCTCCAGACTCTGACCAGCAAAGGACAACGGAGTCTTACCGACAAGAAACTGCCTCCTGGCCTTTGAATGCAAAAACCGACATTTTTTGCATCGGAATCATCATGTGGAGCCTCATGCACTGCCCCGATTTTGACAGCGAATTGCTCCAGCAATTTCGTGGAGATGATTTCCGCAATCCCAGTACTTTACCTATCAAGCCTATGGTGGCACGGACGGGCTTGTATTCTCGCAATCTTAGCGAGCTTGTTGAAAAGTGTCTTTCCTGGCAGCAGGAACAGAGACCTAGCGCTGAAGAACTTCGAATAGAAACAAAAAAGGGCCTCAAGCAAATGGTAGACCATTACGGATCAGATTTCAGAGATGAATTTGAACCACGCATCGGTTCTCAGCCGATTCTCCCTGAGGAGAACAATGACGAGTACCAAATTGGTACAGGTATGCCTAAGCCGAAACGACTTAAGGTACGCGATTTGGCCCATGAGGACGAGGAAGATGAAATATCTGTACCACCTGCTAAGGGGCACGGAAAGCTCCGTCGCCGTCATGTTATCAACAATGGAGAGGATAAGACCAATACAAATGAGAAAATGCCTGTGCAGACCCAAGGCACAAGGAGACGCAAAAGGCGAATGATCGTTGATGAAGATGAGAGCGAATGATCCTCCCAAAACAGTCAATGCGCTCTAGCAACACTCTATCCAAGCATCATCCGCGAGAAACAAGCCATGGTATAGCCAATAGCCAATTTTTGAACCTTTGTTCAGATCTACACACTAAGCTTTTCCGTTTGCGGTCAACATTCAGCAAGGCACAAAACTTCTTTCTCTTGACAACAAAGACCTCATCATGATTCGTCCAAAGTTCTCACGCTCCATTATCATGCTCTCCATTATATGCCGTGCTCTTGATATGTAGCCATTTTCTTTGGTCTCAAGCACACATCTTGAAGCCAGTCCCTGCTATACTCGTAACTTAATACCCTTAGCAAATATGCCCCCTAAAAAAATACCTAAGCCTGACGCTCAGGGCGTACAGACGGCGTTAGCAAGAAATCTCCCGGCTAACGAGCTAGACGGATTCATTACCATTGAAGATCCGATAGAACAACAAGCTTACCTCATCTTCGCTTCTGCCAAGATCAAACATTCGAAAAAGGTTGGCAAAACTGGTCACAAGCGACATTACTTCGAAAGTATAGCCATCTATTCCGATCTAGCAATAAAGTTGTAACTGATTCGCTCTAATGTGAGATAGAACCTGAGAATCAAAAGAAACTCATTGAAGCGTGGAACAAATTAAACCCTGAGGAGAAAGATGAATGGCGGGATCTGATACCAACGCCGCAGCTACCACAAGCACCACCACCTCCTCCTTCTGCTCATCCTCCTTCTGCTCATCCTCCTTCTGCTCCTCATCCACCACGTCTACCGCCTGAGGTTATCACCGAGGAAGGCCATGAAGCCGAGCCTGAATCCAATGATAGCGCTAAGAAGACGCCTACTTGTTTTCTTAGCGAGGATGATGAAGATCATATTGGAGACTATATCAAACGAGAGTTGAAGCGGGGTGACTGGCGATATAGAGACGTGATATACGAGGGAGGTGGACTTGTACAAGCCACACATCGGGAGATGGGCATGAAAATGATTAGTTTTTGGGTCCGACTCGATTCGCATGGTAACATAAAGAAGGTAAACTACCTTTATTGAAGTTCTTTTGGGGCATTCAACTAAGATTTATGCGTGTTCAGCGCATGGTGGTCAAGCTAGCCCAACCCAAAAGCTCATTCGATCGAAAAGCGGCATTGCGGGAATCGGCCGTTCATTATAAACTGCATTCCACTGAATGCTATAACATATTGAAGTACCATGGAGCCTCTAGAAGACGCTCTACAAGAGGTCGAACCCATTACATATGTACGTAAGGTTCGGGTACAAGTCCATGCCCTCGTCTTTGTACTTTTCTTTCATATGTTCACTACCCACATCCCATTCGAGTAGTAGCCGAAGATTAGAACACTATAAGGAGAAGTATTAAACGGGTTCTGTTAGTACCAAAATCCCCTTTTTGAAACTCATGCTAATTGTACCCCTACCTTTAGACATGGATTATGCACCGCATTGGGACCTAAACAACCTAATGATGAAACATAATGAAGCGTTAAGGTAGACCAATGCAGCTCGTTGAAAAAGCTACATAGACTGACTTCTTGAATAGAGCAGTACCAGAACCATTCATATGGTATGTCTTTCGAGCACTGAGTGAAGCGGTGGAGACAATGACTACGGGAAGCTGCTACGATCAAAAAACAGATCGGACAAATAATTGGAAACCTATTGTCCACCTTGATATCAAGCCTGAGAACATATTCCTGACGACGTCAATGGGGCCCGATGAGCTCTATCCGCTGCCAGTTCTAGCGGATTTCGGCTTGGCTTATTGGGAACGGGATGATGATGATGAAGCGAACGATGATAGCGAAGAATATGACAGCGACGATATGGGCACGCTGGATATGGACCACTTCCGTCTCCATGGAACAGAGAGTTGGAAAGCACCTGTATGTCAAATAGTAATAAAATATTAGTGCTCCACCCGACTAATGCATAAGCAGGAGCAAGGAGAAAAGCTCGGCTTGCCGATCGATCACCCGGACAATTGTCTACACTCGCATTGGGCATTTAACGACAAGACAGATATCTTTGCAATTGGTCTAGTAATATGGAGCTTGATGCGCTGCACGGTGGACTACCCGCCAGGAGCTCTTGAGAATAAATCTAATAAGGATACCGAGCCAGATCCTACGCAAAATTCCGAGGGAATGCCTGAGGTAATTGAAAATGAAGTTTATGAGCAGGATCCTGAGCGGGATCCTGATCATCATACCAGCCAACCTATCGATCAGCAACCCCACTCGCATGTTGCACACAAACACGTACCAGCATGGGATATAGCGTTGGAACTTCGTCGGAAAGAACTTCGCCGAATAGACGTTACCGACCCTACCGAAATAATAATACCAGAGTCGGGCGGGTTATACTCCAAGCGTCTACACGACCTTGTCAGCCGCTGCCTATCTTTTAAGCAAAGACAGAGGCCGGGGTACCTGGAGCTCCGAAAGGAGACGCAGGATGGATGTGCATCCATGTTGGCTTTCTTCGGGAACTTTTGGGATACGCCTGCAGAAGAGGTGGATCCTGGTCTTTTGCCGATTATCGAAGAGGAGCAGTTCTTGTTCAGACTTGGTGATCCCGGTGTTGGGGGGACGCCGAGACGACCGAAACGAAGAGAAGACCGGACGTCCGACGATGGTGGGGAGGGTCAGGGTGATGGTGGTGGAGAGGACTGGAATATTCATGGCCCACGGAAAAAGCCAAGAACTGGTGACCATCCTGCAGGCCCTGGAGCCGAAGAAGTTCCGCCTTGGATATCGTTGATGTTGGAGAGAGCAAGGAGAGAAGTAGATGAACGAGCAGCTGAACGAGCAGCTGAAAAAGCAGCTGAACAAGCAGCTGAACAACGACAAATTGCACAAGAACAGTTGAAAGCATATGAAGAGGGCTTGAACGAATCGGAAGATGGTCCATCGGAAGGAGAAAGCGATGCACCAGAGGTGTACAAAGAAGGTCGGGGTGATGCTCATGGTCAGTTGCCACCCGAGGAACCACTGGAAGAGGAGTTCATATACAGCGGCTCAGAGGACGAAGGAGGGTATGTTTCAGATAAGGATGCATCCTTTGAAGACGACGAGAGAGAGAGAGCTTCCGATGAAGAGTTACCGGTGGAAGCAGAGGAAGAGGAATCATCAGATGGGCTACATCTTGGGTGGACTAGTCGGAAAGACAAGCCTCGGACTAAGAAGACAGGGAGAGGAACTGGGAAGCGAGCAGAATGGGATCGCGCGTTTGGATTTGCATAGTTACTACTGGACCGGAGTGAACGTCGTCTTAGATAGCAAAATCACACTCACTCACATTTCAATAGTCTATATTCTTCTCAAAGTCAAAACAACCAAAGAGCGCTATGCACCATCCAACCCGTCCATCCCATCCATCAATGACCGGAGTGATAGCTAAAATTCATTTGGGAATATTGCATCGACTTACAAAACAACTGAAAACAACGCTCTAAGTATTTTATATGAGAAGTGATTACTCCATATGAGTGCGATGGCATCGCGATGAGCTAAGTATTGGCTTGAAGAACGTAGCATCTGCAATCTGTTCGAAATGAAAGACGTGATGAATGTGATGACTAAGATTACTCGCTCCGTCACTGCACGTGATGTGGCACTTTGCCAAGCCCACACTCTTGGCACCACCGCACCAAAATCCACAGCCTCTGTCAAATTCAAATCCAGACGAACGAGGAATTCACGACAACACCACAATCGACGACGACTGACGAACCGCCACCATGTGTATGTTACCCTTTCAATTCATTCATTTATCTCTAGATATTTTCAAGGCACAAGAAGCGATTGCGACTGTGGCGGCTGTCCGTACAAAAGTACCTACTCAATGTCGATAACCTTCGCGCTTGTATCTGGAAACGATCAAAATGCATCCCTACACTGAGAATTATCACTAACTAGCTTAACAGCGCTCGTCTCAGGAGAGAAGTCGAAGTACGTACAGTCCTTTTAGTCCGGATTTGGTCGGATTGGCAATTCACCAACAGCCACATCTTTCCCCATCCTTCCATACTGTGGTCCTTGATCGCAATCTTCGACTCCATCGCTACCTCATTACGCATGGGCACTCTACAAAAATAAAACGAACCGACTGTGGAGGGTATCGATATCGTAATACCTGAGAATACTTTATGAACATGCGCCAGGTCTTCGATCGCCTTGTCTCCCAAAGAGCATGACGATAGGAGACCTACTTCTCACAGGCGCACAATCTAAGCAACAACGATTTATTTGCGTACTGAGGTAGCGATGAAGTTCAGGAACGGCGTCGAAACGCCACGAGCTGGATACCATTCACCAATTTGTTAAACTATTATTCCGCCGGGTGTCCGTCAATTGGATAAGAGCATCTGCTAATGTTAAATCTGCAGCTTTCAATACATTATCCGTTTATTAAATACAAACGTCGATGGCAAGCAAAAGGTCATGTACGCCTTGACCAAGATTAAGGGTGTCGGTCGCCGATACTCCAACTTGGTCTGCAAAAAGGCCGATGTCGATCTTACCAAGCGTGCCGGTGACCTTACCTCCGAAGAGCTCGAACGTATCGTGACCATCATCCAAAACCCTCTGCAATGTAAGCACTACTACGTGTTTGGACGCAAATCAGCAAACGGCGGAAGCTAACATTGACCAAAAGACAAAATCCGCTCATGGTTCCTTAACAGGCAACGCGATATCGTCGACGGCAAGAACTCTCAGATCTTGGCCAACGGTGTTGACAGCAAACTGCGTGAGGATTTGGAACGTCTGAAGAAGATCCGTGCTCACCGCGGTCTGCGACACTACTGGGGCCTCCGCGTGCGTGGTCAGCACTCGAAGACGACTGGCCGACGAGGACGTACCGTTGGTGTGTCGAAGAAGAAGGGTTAAGCCCTTGCGCTCGCTGCTGGCAATTGTGGAGATTGGTGTGGGGGAGCACAGGGTCTTCTTTCTGGGACAGTGTGGGTGTGGCACATCACGGTGTTAACTAAAGAAGGAATTAATTAGCTTTCGATTGCGCTTCATGCGGCTCTCTGCAAGTTGATTTGAAGGGCAAGGGGGAACGGTCAGAAGAAGGAGAGAGGCCGTGGGGCCGAAGCCTGTAACCAAAAACACACATTTTCCAATCCAATCTTCTTTTGCACACACAGACGCAAGACCCTTGAGCCCTGGCTACGTGGAGCGACCCGTTAAACTCCCGACCTGCAGCTGTCAAATTACGCTGATCAAAAGTCTTAACATGCATCCTAGAAGAGACCCTTTTTTTCCGCCAAGCAATTGTCTCGATCGCTCTGGTCGCATAGTCGGCCAACGCACCGGTATGTATGTACTTGAGTACTGTACCATTCAACCACGTCACACCCCTGTCCAACATCCAACACCATCAGCATCAACAACCACACAATAGAAAAAATTACCGCCTGCACTACCTAGCTTTACTAGGTACATCCACACCTACCTTTTCGAAAGGTCCATGGTTCGAGTAGAAGAAACGTGTCGCCTGACCTGACCTACTGGACGGCCCGCACCGCAAGACAGTTTACACTATCCCCACGCCATCGAGTCCATTTGCTTCGTTTCATTTCGTCTCGAATCACTTCAATATTCTGAACATACTCCGAGATTCATCCAGACCCTTATTCCCACCCTATGAAAAAGCCAACGCCGACCTCTCCCATCTCCTATCCAATACTCATACAGACGCATGGCAAAGAGTGATCCCTCGGAAACCCTTAGTAGGTCCCCCACAGCACCCACACGTGTCCACGCGGATCGCACGCCATGCATCCCCATTCCATTCGGCTGTTCTCCGTCCTTCGCCAAGTCTGGAGTGCGTGGTCTGCGTTTCTCTCGTTTCTCTGACTCCCTGGTCATCCTTTCCCTTCCCTTCCCTTCCTTTCCGCTCCATACCCTTCCACCCCCCTGCCCATCTTCTAGACCCCTTGTCGAGTATGCAGATATGTACGAGTTGCAGAAAATGTAGATGTTGCATACTGCATTACATGCCAGACTCTGCAGTGATATAAGCCTCGATTCGCCGTTTCTGATGCTCTGCTCTGCTCGGACCCCCCTTCCCTTTCCTGCCCGCACATCTCCTCAGCCAGCCACTGTCGGTGGCAAGCCTGACGCCGTTAATATTTTTTTCTTCTTCTTCTTTGTTTTGTATCCAGTTCAGTATAGTTGTATCATATTCCAACCAGTCTGCCATTCTCCTACCTATTGACGCACGTCGCGGAGCATAAAAGCGCTCCCTGCCCTACAACAATGTCAATAAGGGCCATTGCACACGTCCCTCCTCCACGGACCCCCTCGCCCAAAATCCGCATCCATCGCTCTCAAAGCTTCGATTCGCCCTCCTCTCGAATCAGTAATACATCCCCCGTGCAAGAATCACCCTACTCGAAGTCCTCGTCGCATCTCGTGGCTCATCACAAGGCAAAGCCCGCTTGCCATGAATTGCAACGAATCGCCGCCGCCGCCGTTGTGCCTGTCGCCCCAACGACAAGAATAACGCACACGCGGAACAAAATCATCCTCCACCAGGCGTCTTCCGAATCACTGAGTTCCGAGTCTTCTGACTCATCGGCCGCTAGCTCACTTCCCGATGCGAGCAGCGACGATGAGAGGGAAGAAACATACCCCTCTGCGCCCTCGCCTCCCGCTTCCTCTGCACGTTACCAAGATGAAGATGTGCAGATGTGGGATCCGTGGCTGGTGAGAATGGTGCTGGAGTTGTATGATGTGAGGTGCTATGATTGGACGATGATTGCGGAGCCTATTCAACGACTTTGGGGCTTGCAGACGAGCTCCGCGCAGGTGCTACAGATTTTGCAGGGGAACGGGAGGGTGAAGAGGTGTGTGTGGTGGGATTGATTGTATTGAGATGGGTGGGAGGTGAGAGAGAGAGGAGGTGGATAGGGATGTCGATGTCGATGTGGAAGGGGGGTTTTCTACTGAGGCGTTTGAAGAGGAATATGATGGGTTCATGGCATCAATGGAGTACATGGAAAAGCAAAAGAGGTGAAGAATTTCATTTTTCTTACGTTTTACTTTCCTTCGGTGTTCTGGTTTTGAATTCTTGTTGTTGATTTGGGTTTCCGGTGTCATTTTTGGTCCGGGTTCACGTTTCTGCATTTCTTCTTAGGTTTGTGTTTGCATTTTCTTCGGCATGCTTTTCCAATTTTTGTAACGGCCATGGCTTGACGAAAGAGGTGGGCAGGCTCACCCCCGTATGACTTACGACTAATGCTTACGAATTATGATGTATCCGCTTGTAGCTAGCATACGTTTGCAATGAAGCTCTCTTTTCAGTAGATTCAAAAAGCTCCGGAGTGACTCCTTCAATACGAACCAGGATGGGTGACGTGGAAATGAACTGCGCGACAAAGACTGACGGGACCAGTCTCGAAATGAAAATGAACTTGGCGCTTGGATGCGCCAGATAGTGGAAATTGGTTTCGGGAAAGCGAGAGACAGGTGTACAATACAAGGATCGCCTAAGAAAGCTACAACCTCACCATGCCCAAGAGCGTAGACCCTCCCAAAATAGCGCAGTCCTCAAACCAAAGGGAGGAGTGAGAAGGAAGAGGAAGAGAAAGTCAGCAGATACCGAATAGCTCTCGGAAGACATGATATACTATCAGAAGCGCCCAAAACCTTGAATCTGCAAGCTTCGGAAGCAGGCTTTGGATAGAAAGTGCAACTTTTCTTTGGGCAGCAAGATAGTGTATGGACCAATTGAAATGCCTGACGGAGGACGACGATAACATACATAGCGGTTGCAGTGGTGAAACAATGAACGAAAGCTGAACAAAGATTGCCATTGGGGTTTGGAGCATGTCGTACCACTATCAGCACTGCATGCACGGAATAAGTGAAATAGATTAATGGATCGCACGTAGGTGGTTGAATGCCCGAGGCAAAACTGTATTGCTTGACGAATGAAGCATCATATTTCAGTTTCATGCTTACGCATCTGGTCGAGCTTGCGCTAAGTCGAAGACGACGAGAAACGCCGACGCGATTCTACTCGCCTAATGCGCCGAGTTGACGGCATTGAACGATCCGGCATATTATCCAACAAATGGACATTTCATGTGGCATGACGGTATACAGTGAGATAGGATGTTCGACTAAGGTAAAGTACCGAATGGGATGCCAGCGATTGCCGCCTTTGACGTGTTGGATGTATCTCTGTGCACGGCCACCGATTGGGTTCCGTCTATCTGGTGCTTGCGATGATCGAGCTTTGTATGTTGGTCGCTGGGGTGGAACCCATGTCAAACTCAATCTTCGAAGTATTCTGGAAGAACAGTAGATACAGTAGGTTATAGGTCTCCCAAAACGATCGGATAGGACAGTGCCGACTAGAATAAGGATCGAATGAAAGGCAACTTCCAGTATAGTATCCGGCATTGCGGAACTCCCGAGTAGAAGGGCGAATAGAAGAGTGACAGACCTCACTACCGATGAAGTGTCAAGAAGATGATAAATGCTGCGCTCATGTCGAGGATGTGGAAATTCGCTAACACTTGTCAGGATTTAAGTGGTTGAGAGTGAACACTCACGAACATCGTTGGACTTCATTCGAGTGACGTGCATTAGTGCCAAAACTCTGAAGAGCTATTTTCAACGTTCGGCTTTGGTCGTGCTGGTGGTCATATGACTAGAGATGGCTTGTACCATCACGATAACGCTGAGGTGTCAGAGCCTTCGACTATGCCTGCAGATTGAAGGTCACTTCACAAGCTGGCAAGTAGATCGCTGGATAAGCCTATCGAATGATCCACGAGAATCAAAGGATCTCGCAATTCGCTGGGACGTGTTTGAAGGAATTACGAGAAGCTCGACATGGTAAGACGAAAACTGAGTTTAGAAACGCAAGATGAGGAGCTGTACGACAATGAACGATGTAGACGCGTAATCACTTCGAATTTGGCGGAAGGCAATATTTCCAATAGGTCGTTAGTATTCTGAGACAGTTACAGTGGTACTACGGCATATCTTCTTTCGAAGCTCGTGAGAGTTCACGAGTTCAAGACGGTTCGCGTCTTTCGCCGGAGAAGCTATAATACGGTCAGTAAAGCAAAACATCAGTCTCATAGAACAAGCTGCTAGTTGAATACAAATGGTCTCATACCTCATTCGTTTTTATACAGCAGTCTTGAAGCGATTCGAAGTTTCTCGCATGTACGCTAGTCGTGCATAGACTGCTGATGAAGTTTTTGAGACGTGTCTCCACACCTAGTCATCTTCGTGGACCACTGCCATGTCCAGAACCTCAGCTCTCCCACGCCCTTTCGTCTGGCCGCCTATGAACTCTGTGAGGGATTTGAAAGCACCCGGTTCGACAAATCCCACAACCTCCCATTCATCGCCGGTAGCCTCTTGACTTTCGACTTGTTCCACGTAGCCCAGAATAACGTCCTTCACCGTGCCAGGTGCTTTTTCCGCGCCGTCCGCAGCATCACCGGATCCTTGAGCTTTCGGAGCAGACTTGACTGCTTGCTTGGAGATGGAGGTGGGGCAAGTGATTCGCAATCTCATTCGTGCCCTTGCCACTGGAATCGGTTGGTGGGCAATAAGGGCTTTCATAGCCTCCAGTGCTTGCGACTTTGCCGATTTGTTCGCGACTACGCCTGTCCACTTTGGCAGCTCCTTCCCTTTCCCTTTTGCATCTCCTGTGTCTTCGCCGTTTGTCCCCTCGGCTTGCTGGTGCGCAGACTGCGAACTGAGTTGATCCAGAGCCTTCTCTATCATGCCGGTTGTGTAAACCCGTTTCGTCTTCGGATCGACCAGCTTTCCAGCCACAATGTCGATAATTTCATTGTGGGCTCGCTCGAGCTGTGCGTGTCTCTCTTTATCTCCCACCTGCAACTCCCCCTTATTCAGTATTTCCAGTATGATGTCGTCCAAAGAGGTGTTTGCGCCAAAAGACTTTGCAAGGTCCTGTTTCGGTGCTGCTTGGCCTTTGCTGACGGAAAGGAAGACGTTGGGGATCTGGAGAACGTTGTCGAGATCTTTTTCCACTCCACTACGCCATTCGAGGACTTTGTTCTTGTAGCACGCTATTTCGTAACGCTTCTTCCCTGGTGGTATGTCTTAGCATAAGTGAGGTGGGGGAGCAAGTCATTCATACCCTTTTTCATGCGCACCAAGGAGACGTTCGTGAGCTTTATTTGGTTGGAAGGCTGGGAAGAGTTAGTTGTTTGGCCTTGGGTAAGTAATGATATCACACGTACTTGATTAATAGGCATTTTGAAAGCGAGTAAGGGCTGTGCAAGGACTTGGAGAATGGCAATACATATGGCGGAGCAGAGAGTATTTCTGGCGGGGACTTTCGCGCACTGCGTCAGAGCATCGCTAGTTTTATCTAACCTCGATAGGAAATCAGGGACCGGTTCAACCTTGCATCGGTGAGTGCAACACTGCTTTGTATTCCAGGCACCTTCAGTCCAAAAGTCTTCTGACGACGGCAAACGAGCTATGTGACCTTTGGTGAAGCCCTTCGACGGAGCTTAGCTGGGTCACGAGCACTATGTTGTCCACTAAACTGCTCCCGGTCGCTTGGGGTGGCTGGTGTCTCATGCTGGCTGATAAGGTACCCGCCCGCGTCAGCGTCATGAACTTGGTTGCCTTTGACAACCCAATCCATTCATCTGTCCTCCACCGCCCGCTCTCTCACCATCGCAAACACCTCCTCTTCGCACTTCATCCTCTCTGCCATACCGATTGATATTCAAGAGTGGTTGCTTCTCTTTTGATATTCTTTCTCTGCTGTCCCATCCGTGAAGGCCACCGCCACAGCGACAGCTTACAGAGCTCTGGAAGCTCAACAACCCACTCATTGACACCATCACCATGAAGGTCATCGCATCTTCTCTGCTCGTTGGAGCAGCCACTGCGGCCTTAGTACCGCCGCAGCAGGTCCTGAAGCTCCCCGAGTCCTTCCATTCGGAGTCTTGGATGAAACCGCTCCTCAATTTGGAAGAATCGCTCAAGTCACTCTCCGCCGATGCTCGTGCAGTCTGGGATGAAGTCGCCATGATGTTCCCTGGATCGTTCGAGAAAGCGAACTTTTTCTCTACACCAAAGCCTCATACCCGAAAGCCCGACCATGAATGGGATCACATCATCAAGGGCGCAGATGTCCAGAGTGTCTGGGTGACGAATGCCAAGGGCGAGAAGGAGAGGGAGCTCGACGGCAAACTCGAGAACTACAGCATGCGGACAAAGAAGGTCGATCCAAGCTCTCTCAACGTTGATAAGGTCAAGCAATACAGTGGATACCTCGATGATGATGAAAACGACAAACATCTCTTCTACTGGTTCTTTGAATCTCGCAACGATCCCAAGAATGACCCCGTTGTCCTTTGGCTTAATGGTGGCCCAGGCTGCTCCTCATTGACCGGTCTTTTCATGGAACTTGGTCCTTCTTCCATCACCAAGAAGCTCGAAGTCAAGTACAACGACTTCTCCTGGAACAGCAATGCCTCCGTCATCTTCCTTGACCAGCCAGTCAACGTCGGCTTCTCCTACAGCGGCTCCTCTGTCAGCAACACGGTAGCCGCGGGCAAGGACGTCTACGCCCTCCTTACTCTCTTCTTCAAGCAGTTCCCCGAGTATGCTAAGCAAGACTTCCATATCTCTGGCGAGTCGTACGCTGGACACTACATCCCTGTCTTCGCCTCCGAAATTCTTTCCCATAAGAAGACCAACATCAACCTCAAGTCCGTCCTCATTGGCAACGGTCTTACCGATGGTCTCACACAATACGAATACTACAAGCCCATGGCTTGCGGTGAGGGGGGATGGCCTGCCGTTCTCGATGAGAGCGAGTGCCAGGCTATGGACAATGCATACCCACGTTGCGCCAACTTGATCCAGAACTGCTACAACACCGAGAGTGTCTGGTCCTGCGTTCCCGCTTCTATCTACTGCAACAACGCCATGATCGGCCCCTACCAGCGCACTGGCCAGAACGTCTATGATGTCCGTGGCAAATGTGAGGACTCTAGCAATCTTTGCTACTCCGAGCTCGGCTGGATCAGCGACTGGCTGAACCAGAAGGACGTCCAAAAGGCTCTCGGCGTTGAGGTCTCGTCCTACGAGAGTTGCAACTTCGACATCAACCGCAACTTCCTTTTCCAGGGCGACTGGATGCAACCATTCCATCGCGTCGTCCCAGGTCTCCTTGAGAAGATCCCAGTCCTAGTCTATGCCGGCGATGCTGACTACATCTGTAAGTTCACATATTCCTGATATTGATTCTCCTCATGAAGGTTGCTAATATTCTTAATTAGGTAACTGGCTCGGTAACAAGGCTTGGACTGAGGCTCTTGAGTGGCCTGGTCAGAAAGCCTACGCCAAGGCCGAGATGGAAGACCTCAAACTCAAAGCCGATGATTCTAAGATCGGAGAGTTCAAGTCGAGCGGAAACTTCACTTTCATGCGCTTACACGCTGCTGGCCACATGGTTCCTCATGATCAGCCAGCTGCCAGCTTGGATATGCTTAACAGGTGGATCTCAGGGGAGTGGTACGCGTAAATGGATGCAATGACAGAGGGACAAATTGATGTTTTTGACCAAGGCTTGAAGCGCGGTTGATTTTTGAGACTCATAGGAATTGGATTGTGTACGGGAATATTGACTTTTTTGGAGTCTGTACTATAAACCTACGTTAAGCAGGATAAAATCCAATATGTATTGTCAAAGCATGCTCGTTTGAACTTGAGCCCGTGAAGTGAAGCCCTTTTGCCCGACTCTGGCAATGATATGGCCCGTTTTGGCTTTTGGTCTGCGATCTGCGAGAATTCGTGAGAAATGTAAGTTGCGGAGGTCTTCTATAAGCAAGCTCCTATTGGCTAGAAATTGCGGACAATTGCTGGCGCAACATTTCTTCAAGGACCACTACCAGAACTACACTTCCTCCCCAGTACGCCAACTCAGGTTCCCTCACTTCCTTTCCGATCTCCTCCGCCATACGTTCAATATCTCAAGGGCCCTTCAAGGTCCTTAGGGCCTGGGGTTGGTCGCGTGAATTGCGAAGTCGAACATTTCACTCCATAGCAATGGCAGCAGAAAATACAGCGGATGCCACTCCGACGGCGGACGACACGAATGGCGTACACTCTCCCACTCCAGCCAAGAGGAAGAAGTTACATGGTCGGGCCTTCTATGAGAGCATAGGGAGTCCAAAGATTGTTCTTGCCCCTATGGTCGAGCAATCAGAATTCGTACGTTTCTCATTTCAAGTATTCTCATATATTTGTGTCCGCACGTACTGACTGAAGCTCTGCAGGCATGGCGTATGCTTACTCGTTCCTTCTTACCTCCCTCCTCTCGCGACAATCTTCTAGCCTACACGCCAATGTTCCACTCGCGCATGTTCACTGATACCCCAAAGTACCGCGATTCCCATTTCCAGCCGTTGAAGTCCGCTATACCTTCGCTCGTCGACCCGTATCACATATCACAGCTTCCCTCCGAACAACTGCACTTGGATGGTAATCCTCAATTGGACCGGCCGCTCTTCGTACAATTCTGCTCGAATTCTCCTGATGATCTACTGGCGGCGGCACAACATGTGGCACCATTTTGCGATGCGGTAGATCTTAATCTGGGATGTCCTCAGGGTATTGCAAAGAGAGGCAACTATGGAGCGTTTTTGCAAGAAGATTGGGATCTTATTGCGAGGATGATTAATCGCCTCCACAAAGAGCTTGATGTTCCCATAACGGCAAAGATGCGCATCTTAGAGACCAAAGAAAAGACCTTAGAGTACGCCAAAACACTTCTAGGGGCAGGCGCGAGCATAATTACTGTACACGGCCGACGGCGGGAGCAAAAAGGGCATAACACGGGCCTGGCAGACTGGAGTATCTTACGGTATCTGAGAGAAAGCCTGCCACCAGATACAGTCATTTTTGCCAATGGTAATATCTTACGAAACGAAGATATCAATAAATGCATGGCGGCGACCGGCGCGGATGGAGTCATGAGTGCCGAAGGAAACCTTTATGATCCAACTATATTCGCCGCACCGCCCCCAGAAGGCCAAGAGGGGAGAGAATACTGGAGGGGAAGCGATGGGAAAGGCGGATATAGAATGGATGCTGTAATGAGACGCTACATGGATATCATCCACAAATACGCATTGGGTGTCTCTCCACCTTCACGGAAGCCTCTCTTTCTGCCCTCTGATCCGAAGGAAGATACCTCATTGACTGAGTGTTCTGACAATGAGGAGGTCGAAGGGCCCCCGAAGAAAAAACAAAAGCAGTCGAAAGCCGACAGAAGACAGCAGACCACGAACCCCAATCTTACGGCCATGCAGGCTCACCTCTTCCATCTTCTACGTCCCCTTGTGGCGGAGCATCATAATGTACGCGATGCTTTGGCAAAGTGTCGAGTGGGCAACATTGCTGCATTTGAGAACGTCCTGCGGTTGGTGGAGCAGGCTGTGAAGGAAGGATTAATAGCCTATGAGCAGTCTGTAAAAGAAGAGCAGGAGAATAAAGATTCAAACTCCAATCCCAAGGCTGATGCTCTCCAGGAGCCACTTGAGGATGCCGACTTAGATCCATACGCTTCATCAGTAGCCACGGTAGCCCGGTGCAAGCGTCCCTGGTGGGTCTGTCAGCCATACGTTAGACCTTTGCCAAAAGAAGCATTAGAGAAAGGCTCCTTGTCCCTGAGTAAGAAAGAGAAGGCAAGATTGGCCAAGGAGGAGGAAGAAACCAAAGCTGCAGGCTTAGAACCCGAAGGTCGTGTGGAAAAGGAGACATTGAAGACATCTCAGGATGAAGAGACCAAGCAGACGGACGTCTCAGTGGAGATACCCAGGGAGGGTGTAGTTTGTGGCTGAAAGGTGAAGGGTAAAAGAACTCAAGAACAAGCTATTCATGTCTATAACAAGATACACTGAGACATAATGCGCCTTTCAAACTTTCACCGCTCCATACAAACTAGGCTAGTCTCGATAGATACATCTAAGTGGCTCACATGCACGCTAGTGTCAGTGTCAACTTCACCTCAAAACGCCTTTTCCATTTTTCCACCCGACCCATCCTTCTCTCAATCTCAAACCTACGTCGTCTTGACTGCCACGGCCATGGGAGTCACCAAAAAGGTCAATCGGCTTCAGGCAACGAAGTCCTTGTCTAAACGGCAATGCAAGAAGCAAAACAAACAGACTACGTCTGAGAAGGACGAAGCTGTTCGCTCTGGCCCCACGCAAAATGGGAAACCGAGCAAGAAACAGCGCAAGCGTCGGATGCTTCTTAGTGACGAAGATCTTCAGTTAAAGCTTCAAAAAAAGCAGAAGTATAAGAAACACAAGCTCAGGGTCAAACGCATATTCGATTCCATCATCGGTGCTGGCGAATCGAAACGAACATTCTCTGGGTTTATTACGGTGGACGAACGCGACATGTCGGTTGCCTTGGCACAAAGTCACTTCACCGGCCCTGTGGACCCTTCAGAATTTATCTTGTGGGTGGATGGCTCTTATTCTGATAAAGGAGGAGCCCTGGGTGCTGGAGTGGTATGGTTCGACGGTGACAAAAACTGGAGTAAGAAATGTTTCACGCTTGGACATAACACTGGCGATTCGAACGATGCTGAACTCTATGCCATTGCCGCGGCACTGGAGCTTGCAACTGACAAGGCGAGATTGACACCGATCAAATCCGTAATTGTCTACTCCGACAGTTCGGCCAGTCTCCAAAATCTGCAAAAATTGGAAACATGCTGGCTAGGCCCTGTCATATCTTCTCGATGGGCTTTAGAAGATATTTTCGATCGAGCGGACTGGTTGACTCAAGCGGGAGTTGTGGTGCATCTTCGATGGGTCAAAGGTCATGCGCAGTGTGAAGGAAATCAGAGAGCTCATAATGCGGCGAAAGAGGCTATGAAGATGCAAAGTAGGCTTCCGAAGGGGTTGAAAATAAAGCTGGATATCGAGTTGCCTGAGTCGTTGGGGGATGCAAGTAAGGATGTCCATAAAGAGTTTGTCTTCCAAGCAACACGCTCCTGGTATGAGGAAGCGAAGGGTTTGATGGCGACTCTGGCGTCACTGAAGAAAGGCTTTTCTGGTACGAATATCATGAGTATTGAAGTCAAGTCGAAGAAGAAGTCAAAGAAGAAGTCGAAGAAGAAGTCGAAGAAGAAAAAGAGCAAGCAGTTCCAGGAGGACAGAAAGAGACACAAGGAGAAGTTGGAGAGGTTGAAGAAAGAAAAGAGCCAGCGGTTTGAGGAGGATAAGAAGCGGCAGGAGGAGAATAGGAAGAAGAACAAGGAGAAGCAGAAGAGGCACGAGGAGACTATGAAGAAGCACGAAGAGAGTAGGAAGAGAAGAGAGGAGAATAGGAAGAAACAAGAGGAGAATAGGAAGAGAAAGATGGAGAAGAGGGCGAAGACTGATGAGAAGACAAAGAGGACGAATGAAACACAGAAGGTGAAGAAAGAGAATGGTGGTGTCATTATCAAAACAGAGAAGACCGTTGAAGACAGGGTCGAAGCGAACAGTGGCAATGTTACAAAGGACAGCACTTCTACCAGTAAGGTCATTAAGCATACATATTGGCTCCGAAGCTCCAAGGTACCGGAGAGAAGTGATTGACTTCGTACTTCAACACACTTTATCATAGCATATGGTTCGTCTATGTACTAGCGTCGAAATCGATGCATGAATCTGGGATGTATTAAATATCACCCATATGTATGTACACTGGTCAAAATTCAATCTGTGTCAAATTCAATCTGTGTCAAATTCAATCTGTGTCAAATTCAAGTCCACATTCCACGCCCTCGCAAATGCTAGCATCCCACCGTATGGAACCATTTGTTTTCCATACCTATCCACCAGTCCCTTCAAGATACTTCGATCTTTTCCCTTTATACCAATATCCAAGAATGCAGTTGTAAATTCCGTTGTCGCGTTCCAAGCAAATCTCCCGTCTACACTCCCAAGTCCCATCACGCTCGCTTTCTCTCCTCTCCTTACTATTCGCTTAGTTTTGTTCTTATCTCCGCCATCATCTCCTTCATCCGACGCGGTCAAATTCATCAACAAAGGGAGATCCGAATAGTCGAAATGTCCCGCTTTCTTAAGATCCCATTCCCAGTGCGAACCTTTCAGATGCGGCCAGTCAGAAGGCCAGTTAATATCATTCACTTTCGTATAATTTTCCCTTCCGAAAAAGAGAACAGTCTTCTGCACATCGCCCGCCAACCTCGGAGGTGTCCCATCCCAGTCCACCCCGACAACGACTCTCGAATCATTAGCCGCAAGGCTCACAGCTGTCCCACCTCCGAGCCCATGTCCTACAACCCCTACCTTCTTCACTGTGAATGTGGAATTATCCACCGCACCCGCAACCAATTTCTTCACGACTTCTGGATCTTGCAACTTCTCCAACACGAACTGGATATCCCGCGTCCTTACCCCCATCACGTCCTCCACAGTCCCATTAAATTCGCTAACCGGAACGAAAGGATCTAGCTCAACTTTCTTCAACGCCACTTCGCCATCTGGGAACTCGACTATGCTGGCATCATACGGATGATCGACCGTCACGACCGCATACCCGCTACTAGCGATTTGATGAGCTATAGCGCCATACAGAAATCGACTCGTTCCTACTTCTGGGGAGAGGACAACAAGAGCGAAGTCGTGCGGGTCGATTGTTCTTTCGGTGTCTGGACAGCAGAGTTGGAATTTCGCTTTTCCGAAGACTCCGGCGCTTTCGCCATTACCATGGCTATCCCCTCCCGCTCTTCTTGCTCTTTCTCTCCTCTGTAGTCCTTTCTTGTCTCCACCGGTGTCGCCGTCGGGGAAGAACATTTTTTCGGTGACGTTGGCGGTTTTCTGGGACATATACTCCGTCTTACACAATTCGTGGCATTGTTTCCGATCCACGGGATAGGAGAGCGAGATCATTACTTTGCGATTTGGAGATTCGTCTGGACGGTAGGGATCTGGGCGTGAGGCGTCCGTTAAAGAGAGATGGGTCATGGAGACATTGAAGCCGCTTTTGGGGAATGGAATCAGGATTTCTTGACGATTTCCTGCGAAGGCGAGTGGGAGGAGCGGAAGGAGAACGAAGGCTGTGGGGAGCCATTGAACGAGGATTTGGACCATTTCTGAGGGCGCTCCTAAGGTGGAGCCTGGGGTTTTCTTTATGCGTCTCAAACGGTTTTCAATTGTTGAATAGATGCTCTTTTTGGTGCAAGCCTAAAGTTGTTCACTACAGAAGGGAAAGAATGAATGTCGCCATGCTGAGAAATTGCACGACTCAATAAGAAAACGAGATGAATTGAGGTGCGGCTGCGCTCCCCTTTACCTACTAACCAATTGACCTCATTGCGTACCTTAATTAATGGAGCTGTAGATCCTCCGCATTTTCGAGATTACTCAAGATTGGCCTTGGCTCTGGTGGTGCTCAATAGTCTGAGGTCGCAAGGGGTCTCAATATATAATATCTACTTATCCGGCGGCTAAGCTTAACAAGGAAATTGGACCACTTCGTTGTTGGGGAACAAGAACCTCAGGAAGTCGAGGGGTTGTAATATTTGAGATCAGGGAGGGTTTGGAATATGATTGAAGTATCATAGGTTTAGTGCAGTGATGCACTTATTGCTTACCACTGTACGTAGAGCGCGAATCATGACAGCGCTTATGGCTCCTACATTTCTTCTCGAGTATGTATTCTGCCTAGAACACCGTAAGCCAGGACGGGAGTGCATAGAGAAATCACGATTAAGGGCATTGGAAGTCCTGAAGGTAGCACCACTCCCAAACGATCTTTCCGCCAGCTTCCTCTTCTCGTTTCCGCTTCATAAACTCCATCCTCTCAATACCTTTGTCCTCCTCCACCACTCTGGGCAACATCTCCCCTGAATCTTACCAACTTCGGCAACGCAAGCTGGCCATACGCAAACCAACTCCTCGCCTTCCGATGCAAGAACTCGTCTCTTACATCCTCACTAGCTCCCTTCAATCCTTCAGGTAAAGCAATGTCCTCCTCCACTTTCCGATCCCCCAGTATCTGGACTTGCAGTTCAACCCCTTTATCAGCCGCATTGTGCGCCTTCCAATTTCCTTGGCTTCCGGACTTTTGATGCCCCTTCACCCATCTCAACTCCACTCTCACACCGGCGTGCGCCAACGCCTCCGCGCGATCTAACACATCTTCCAGCGCCCAATTTTTACCAAGCATGGGGCCTAGAGCGTAGAACTTCGAGTCGCGAATGCTTTCCAGCAGATCACCGCAGTCAGAGTAGACAGTCACCGTCCTCAAGCCATGGCGGCTGGATGTCGCAGTATCGAGCGCAAGGCCCAAAGCAGCGCCTATAGCAAAGAGTTCCGCATCGCCCGCCTCGCCTGTGTTGCGGCCCAGAGGATATGGCTTTGAGATCCAATCCCAGCTCGGGCTCCAGCTACCGTCAATACGTTTGACGACTTCACCGACATTCAGTTCGCGCCATACCACTCCTGCGCCCATGCAACCCTGCTCCTCGCCCCTTCCGTGGACGGAGCCATCAGTCCAGAAGATTGGGTTCAAGGGATCTGGGGGTTTAGATTCGTCGTGTTGGGCCAGTTCGACCGAAAATTGAATTGTGGAAGCGATGAAAACCGTGCCGGCGAAGGTACGGCGAGATGAGCCGGCGCCTATGATGGAGTTGAAGATGCGGTGAGCTCGGTCGGTGTGCTGCTTCTTTAGGAGGCGTTTTTGATCTTTTCGCTCGCGACGGAGCCTGTGCTTCTCTTGTTGGAGGATCCGGTCGATTTCGTGCTGGGCCCTCCTTTGGCAAGGTTCGAGGAGTGGCATCATGATAGGTGACCCGAAGTCAAGCTGAGAGAAGGTAGTTTACAAGCCGTTCAGGTTGCAGTGTTGAGGGCAGAGAGGTTCCTGTAGTGGTTTGGTGTGACCTCGATATACCTTGAGGGTGTTATGAAGTCACGACCAGAAACCGTCCAGACAGACCCCTCATGTGGTTTGCACCCGTATTTGTAAATCGCTAACGGAGCTGTTGTTTGGTGAAGTGAATCGAGCCAAGCAACTGATGACTTGGTAAAACTTAGCATTCGTGATCAGGGCATTGACAACCACGGCGACAAAACCCTCATACAACCCTTCCGCCATCTCCTTCAGGAACGCCTGCATTAGCAAAGTCCACCATTTCGTCTTCGCTCTTGTCCACCAATCTCAGTAACAGAGGACCTGCGCCTATCACCCGCGAAGTTCTCGCGGCCCTAAACAGAAACTCCTGCTTCACGTCCTCACTAACTCCTCTAAGTGCCTCCGGCAACAGAATCACCTCCTCGCCCCTTTGTCGCTCCCCTAGCAACGCAGCCTGCAACTCCACAGCCCTATCTGCCGCTTCATGCGCTTTCTGATTCCCTTCACTCGCTGAATGCCCCTTAACCCAGATCAGATCCACATCCACATTCGCGCCTACCAGCGTCTCCGCCCGATCCAGTACATCTTCAAGAGTCCAGCGCTCAGAAATGACAGGACCCAGAGCACAAGTTGTGGCGTCGCGGAGGTTTTGAAGCACACTGCCGGCGTCAGAGTATATAGTTACGGAAGCGTGACCGTCAGGCTGATATTTGAGCTTGTCGCAAGCAATCTCCAACGCGGCACTGATGCCAAAAAGCTCAGCATCGCAGCTTTCACCTGTATTTTGACCCAGCGGACATAGTTTCTCGCCCCATCCAGTCTTCGTACGGCTATCTCGCCACACTACCCCAGCGCCCAGAACACCTTGCTTTTGACCTTGGTTGTGTTGGGAGCCATCGACCCAGAAGATCAAGTGTCTGGGATCGTGACGTCGCCGCTCATCGTTTTGGGATTGAATAATTGATCGCTCTTCACTGAGCATGGTGATTCTGCCGGCAAAGCGACGGCGAGAAGGGCCTGGTGGACCCATTATTTGCGTGTATATTCGCTGGATCCTGTCTCGGTGTTCCTGGATTAGGAGGCGTTTTTGGAGTTTTCGTTGATGGCGGGCTTCGCCACTTAGTCGAGGCATTGTGATGGTTGTGCTGGGGGTAAGCGAAGAGTACAGATGTTGGAAGGAGTTGGGGCAGAGACGCTTTTGTAGCGAGGGTGTTGTGAAGTCATAGCGGCATCACCAAGCTGATCAGGTGACTTCGATCTGCATGAGTGAATTCACTAAGTCGTTGCATCAGTCAAGGATGCTAATAGTGTAGTCACTCACGTGCTTTGTCTCTTTAAGATCGGGATTCTCCCCGTCTCGTAAAACATATTCTGAAGGATCCAAAACTTATTCCATCCGTTTCCCATTGTGCTTAACTGTTCATCTTCCCCCAAACAGAGGATGTGTCCCGAATTGGCTGCGATTCCCCATCTGGACCCCAGACTTTTGCACGCTCCTCGCATACTCCGTCACCGTCTCTCCCCACTCTCTCAAACCCTTAACTTCTCTTTTCTCCCCCATCATATCTGCAAGCGCCATAGCATCGTAAGCAGCCTGACTCGTACTTGCCGCAGTATGCGGTCTGAATCCCGCCAAAGCATCTCCCACTAACAACACCTTTCCACTCTCCAAAATGGCTTTCGGTACGATAACATCCGTTACAGCCTGCACGAACGGAACCTTCGTCTTCTGGACAATCTCAGCAAATTGGGGCGGGAGAAGCTTCTTTGCGGATTCTTTCTGTTTCGTCCACACCGAGTCCTGTATACCACCCGGTGGAATAGTAACTCGATGGCGCTCTCCATCGTTATCCGTCATTAGTTCCACGTGCTCGGGCGAATTCTCCGCATAGTTGCAATACCAGACCCAGTTCACCAATCTCTCTCCTCTCTCTAGACTGCCCGCCTTTCCCGGGATCAAGTAAGCCAATATTTGAATACCTTGTTCATGATAAAATGTGAATTTTTCTGCGAAGGCATCTGCTGCGGAATCCGATACTTGGGTCTCAGGGACTGTACCTCGCCAGGCGACGTAGCCCGCATACTTGCGCTTGATGTCTGGAAAGTAGCGAGAGCGCGTTGCGGAAGAGGCGCCTTCTGCTGCTATCACCATGTCTGCTTCTACGGTGAAGATTTCGCCGGATGAGCGCTCTACGGTGACTTCAACCGATTTCTCTGGGTCGCTGGATTTAATCCCACTGACTGTGCATCCATAGTCATAAATTGCCTCCCCCTCTCCCTCGACTTTTGGTCCCGGTTTCGCATATTCGGTCTCCACACCATCGAAATTGGAGCGGAGTAGATGATAGACTAAGTCCCAGCTAGTCATCTTTTGCTGTGTGTTCTCTCGGTGGATCTCATTTCCTTCTAGATCGAGATAATGTCGTAGGCGGCTGGTCACCGCAATGGGTGTTTTTGTGAGATCATATTTCGAGAAAAAGTTTTGCACGTCGCCACCTGCCACTATGCCAGCTCCTTGGTCGTGCATGAGAGGTGTTGGGTTACGCTCGAAGATGCGGACGTTGTACGAAAGGCGCTTTAGGGCGATGCCGGTGAAGAGGCCCCCTAAACTGCCCCCTACCTGTATCGATTAAGTACGGTTCCTTGGGTAAGGAGGGCTGAATAAATGATCGGTTGATCGAATAGAAAGAGATGGAGTCAAAGCTTACGACTACTATGTTCATCGGATCGCGCTTGCTCATGGCTCTGAGCATGTGGGAAAGGGTAGACGAGAAAAGTTATGACAGCGATCGATGATAGAAGATGATCTAAGAGTTATTGAAGTACATCTATTTCCATGGAAAGTGGAGAGTTGGAATTCGAAGGTTAGATGTACAAAATATCCTTGCTGGTTGATAACACAAGCTGACTTAGGATAGTGATTTGAGTAGCGGAAGATCTCACCATCAAGAAGGCACACCTTTCGATTGTGGGCATATAGGTCTACTTATTCCCCGTGGCAGAGGATATCTGTGTCTGCATTGATGGTTCCGTCATGATTCATTTGTTTAAGCCGGGAGTTGTGGCAGTCGAAGGATAATTACGTCATGAGCTGTTCTCCTATCTTACGTAATCATATACTTCCTATTCTTTCCCCTTCCTAGTCTAACATCGTTATTGTAACGCAGCAAAAGGGTGTAGGTGAGTACATTCTTCCCATTCATTCCATCTATGCGATCCCAAACCAAGCCAAATCTACAGTCTCATGTACGGGCACCGTATGACCAGCCCCTTGTGCGGAGTACGCCACAAACTTAGTCCCATCACCATACACCATCTGTGTATACCCACTCTGCGGAGTGTTAGTAACATTCTTCGTAAAGCTGACATCCAAAAGTCCACTCCACTCCTTGATCTGCTCTGCCAAATTCTCATGGTAATTGACAAAGTTATCCGCAGTCCCGTGCCAGGTCTGCATCTTGTGATACGAGCCATTATATCCCGGATACATAGCCTTCACTTGCGCAACCCACTCCGCTTGCGTCTTTATGACTTTCCCATCTGCACATTTTGGATCCGCAGTCTGGGGGCTCGCGCCCGGGGACCCAGCAAGACAACCCGCGGCGACACCAGAATAACAACTCCCAGCAGCGAAGACATCGGGATAAATCGCCATCAGCACATTGGTCATCATGCCTCCCGAACTGGATCCAGTGACGAAGATCTTCTTAGGGTCGGCATTATATTTTTGGATGGTGTAATTCACCATTTGCACGAGGCCTGTTGGGTCGCCTCCGCCGTCGCGCGTGAGCGCTTTTTTGGAGGCGACATCCCAGCAGTTGTTGTCGTGTTTGGTGCTGGGGAAGATGTTTATGAAGCCGTGAGTGTCGGCAAGCGAGTTGTATTTTGTGCCGCTGGAGTAGGCTTCGCCTGTGCCGCTGCAGTAATGGAGCTGGATGGGGACGTAAGCTTTGTTAATCGAGTAAAGAGGATAGCCGGGGCATTTCGGAGGAATCAAGAGAGGCAGTTGGAGCAAGTATCGAATATGATCTCTGCTAGGCTTTGGTCATAACTTACAGCGAGGATTACGGCAGGGTTCGTGGCGAGTTTTGAAGGAACGTAGATGTTCATCTGGATATTGCTCGGGTTGGATCCAAAGTTCGTGACTGGTGTGAGGGCGCCATTCGCTGCCGTTAACAAGACCGCCAGCGCAGCGGTAATAGAGGTGGAGTGCATCGTGAAGTTGGTCGGCAAGAAAGCAAACTAATGGATACGGAATATGATTTCACCGCGATAACTCGAATTGTGAGGATCCCACTGGATAGAAATACTTCTCAACATTATTGGGATCGCGGATCGTTTCCTACTGTATCCTACCCTTGAGGGCAACGTCGACATGGTGAAGCCTGTGAAGCGAGTTTGGGAGTTTGGATTTGATTAAGGAAACAATCTGGCTTATAGGAACGTAGGTCGATAATGTCTCTATGATCCCGAACGGAAGGCGATTGGAAAAGCCTGTGAAAATTGACCCTGATGACCTTCATCAGGGATCCGGCTCTTCATGTCAGACGGCTTGGCTTTCGGCAGTTACAGTGAAATGGTACGAACCCGGTGGAAAGAGAGCGTATCCCAAGGTTTTGGGTTGCACAAGAGATATTGACTGTTCAGGCTCGAGAGCCGTTGGCACTAGCCGTATAAGGATTAGTGCGCAAAATCGGCTAAGGTAAGGTTAAAGTACTTTATTTTGTTTTCTAGAACTTATCATCTCTCCTTCTCTCCAGTCGGTTCAATCGGTTCAATCTCGATATATTGCTCCTTCTCTGCAATCACTTGTACCCCTCGGTTTGTGTATAATATTTCCGGAGGACTCTTCATTGCAGAGTATGATAAAAGATTGGCACGGCTTGCTCAACGTTTGCATATTAGAAGTCACCGCCATCAACACTCCAGCTTCCGCGAAGCCGTGTTTATGTCGCCGATGCTCTCGAACGTAGGTGCGTCTTTTTTGAAACGCTACGCAAGAGCTTCCATCACAGACCAATATCACTTGACTTCTGCATCAGTTCGTAGGCTCCTCGAAGTCCTAAAGGTTCAGCTAACAACCTCATGGTCTCCTCAAAATCTATCTTGTTCGATTTCTAATTTAGTCACTGTTCAATGAGAGTTGCAGAATTTCTTGACCTATTTCCTGCTGTTCGTTCGGTCTCTAGTTTTGTTTGCTTAGCCTCTTAGTATGGCTTCTGGCTCGCTGCGGCTGCAGCTCCGTCTTTTCCTAAATATAGCTCCTTGGCCCTACCTGCTGCAGGGTTGCGGCGCTGCCTACCAATCGTTGTTAATGTTCGTTACACAAAGTCGCCACAATTCAGTATTATTAAGCTATATTTGGGGGCCAAAAGAACGTTTTGGTGTCCCTAGGTCGTGCAACCAATGACAGCGACTTTGTACAGCCCCCACTAACTCCGACTCCGTCCACCTGTGACTAACGTTTCTGACCACCTGGTCCTTCTCAGCCTCAATTTCACCATTGTGGGATGGTTGTTTCAAGGTTGATAATGCTGCTGGATGCGGGTGCCTGCATAAGGTTATCATCCAGCCCCCATAGTTGCCCGGCACTGCCTGCTAGAGCCTCAGCCAGGAGCCTCACGGTCCAACATTCTCCCACCGCGTCGAACAACATAAACTCCGGGTGCGTGCTGCTACATACATATTTCTGATTGTCACACCTGACTTGCATTTTTCTCGTGTAGGTTACTGTCTCCTTTCGATCTTATCTCCGTCTTGGTATTTGATATTCATAGAAACGGCTGCATCTTTCTTCTGATCGACTCCTGAAGTTACCTTTTCAAGCTTATAATTTATAATTCTTCACTCTCGTTCAACTTTATAAACATCTCGAAGCTCCTTTCGTCGATTTCGACACTTTTCCTTCCAAGGCAGATTCCATTCTTCGTTGCCTAATCTCTCTTAACATTGAGGCCGCCCACACTATAATCCAAGTCACCATACAAAATCGCCTTCAATCTCAAATCAAATAACATTTCAACTTTCTCTCTCTCGAATTCAACACCGCAAACGTTTTAAAATGAAGACCAACGCTAAAGTACCCTCCGCCACCATTTCCACCCTTCTCCGCAGTCCCATAACAAAACGCACAATCGCCATCCAAACCCAGAACCTTGGATGCGAAAACAGATCGGACGCGCTCATCACGCAACAACTCGCTCGATTCGCCGCAAACATCGAAGTCAAAGCTGCACGCGCCCACCCTGCACACTCTTCCTTACACGATACGGCAATCACCATCAGACTCATTATATCAAACTACCAGAAGACCGATCGCCCTGGCAGAACTCGAATCTGTGATGGGTTTGAAAGAGGCTTAAGACTCGAAGATATACTGGAAATAAGCGATGAAGTGGTCGTGAAAGTGCTTGACGGGAAGTTGGCGGTCATGTCGAGAAAAAAGACGGCTCCAGCCGGCAGCATAGCGTCAGAAGAGACTTTTGTTGCCGAGGAAAGCGACGGCACCTTGACGCGGATGCACTCTGGGTCATCCATCACTGTGATTGTTGGTGCAGGATGCAACGAAGACGAACGAAAGACGCTGATGTCAAAAATTGGGGGGATTCTAATAGCGCGGGAGCATGGTCTCAGATTGAAAGGATACATGGGAAAGGCAAAGTTTTTCAAATCGCAGTAAGGTCTCATAACTACTTCTTAGTCATGGCATAGAGAGGGCGTTTGCTTTTAGTCGCGTAGATAACATTATACCCCATGCATACATAGGTACCCATATAGACGGATCGTTAATAGCATTACAACACTCATACTCAATTAAATCTACGGATTATAACAATATGCTACAACTTCAACCTTCTCTCCTTCAAATACTCATAATCCGGCATAGCATCCCTAACCCACTTCTCAATCCTCCTCCCCTCCTCCCCTCCAAACTCCTCTCTCCACTTCGCAGCCTCCACCTCCAAATCCAACCCCCTCGCCGTCTTCCCTTCCACAATACCCGAAGAAGCATCAATAGTCGAACGCATCCTCCTCTCCGCCTTCCCAACCCTCTTCAGCTGCTCATCGCTCGCCACATCCCACTCAAACCTCAACTCGTCCACATCCAACCCCGCAATCTTCGCATACTTGCGCACGACCTCAGGCTCCAACATAACATCATCCGCATCCAAAACCAGCGGCCACAAAACACCCTCCACCCCCGTCTCTTTCTGCGTCTCGGAGAAGTGCTCAGCATACCAATCGTACAACCCCCTCGACCAATGCACCGTCATCTCCAACCCCATCCCCACCTGCCCCTTCGCCGCCTCCTTCCCTTGAATATCCACACTCGTTCTATAGAGCGAAGGAACCACTAACGCCGGATGCCGGATCAAAAACGTCGGTTTCCACCTCAAGAGAATCTCATCCGGCAGCACCGTTTCATTCCCCTTTGACCTCGTCCCCTGTCCGCCACCCCACTCTACCATCCAAGGCACCTCCTCCTCCTCCGTCTCCTCGCTATACAAAAACCGCGTCTCAGACACCGGCTCCGCCAACCAAGTCACATGCTCCTTGAACCAGACGCCCTTCCCCTTTTCCTCTACCTCCTCAAAGTACCCCTGCATCGCCTCGAAACTCTTCTGATAACTCCGCATTAACCTATTCCGGTAACTGGGCGAGAACTCCCTGATGTGGTGGCCGTAGGTTGCAGGCGGTCTGAAGCGCGCTTGCTGGGTTGGGAGGAAGAAATAGCCATCGCGCGCGCTGGGGTGGATGGATGGTTGATTGGGCAGAGAGAGGATTTTTTGCAGGAGGTGGGAGGCTGTGCGGGGGTAGGTTAGGAGGACTTGCGGGTGGAGGGTGGGTTTAGGTTTGGGTTCAGGCTGAGGGGAGGTCATTCTGGGTTGCAAGTCTGGAATATTGGGATGAGAGTGTTTAGATTTTGAGATTTTGGGTTGTTTTATGGGGTTTTGAGGTTTTTGAAAGACTTTTTGTAGGGCCTCTTATGTTAAAGGATTAAAGGTTATTTTGAGGTAGTCAGCTTTTTAGCTGAAGGATCGTGCTAGGCCTAATAAGGACGTGGACCCGATTGGTAATCATGAGCTTTATCCAAGTCTCAAACTCTTGTAGATCATTATGTTGAAGCTTGACTTAAGAAATCATAAATATTGGGATCTAATAAAGGGCGCGTGTATTATCTCCTACAATTTCCTATTTCTCTAGATTAGAGCCTAGAGAAACTGTGTGGGTTAGATAATAGGTTGAACGGTACTTTGCTATTAACCAATTTTCTAAACTAGATAACGCACTTTTATGTATAGTTTTGGAGAACATAAATGTGGTAGTATTAGAAGCAGATCTTCGTTGAAGTAAGCCTTCCCTTTGGCTAGATCATGCTTCGTTTATATACTCGTTTCGAGTCCTCCTTTACGATAGAGCTAGCCTAGCCTTAGAGATATATCCCATTTTCTGAAATAGAGAATCAGGTCGAAAACAGTTTAAGAAGTTTGTCGAGAGAGCAAGTCTCTCCTAATTGACGACGTAGCTTTGGAGAGATGGAGTTGGACTTGTGATCTTATCAACAGGACAAGACGTGTATATATATTCAACGCGGTTGAAGCCACGGGAACCCCGGGCTTATCCGCATGGATAGGAATATCACTTCGTAGCGTATTCTTCAGACCTTGATCAAGTAGTGATAAGTCTATTAGTAACCCAAACAGGAGACCTTTCAACTTATCGCGAACAGCCAAGAAAAGCCGGCTTTCTCGGAAGGACTACCCGATTTCGGATACGGATAACCTATCAGCAATCTTAGTGTCGGAGGTCCGATACTAATGAAGTCTGCGATGGTTCACGATTGACGTACCTGTTGGCGACATCTGTTCAACCCGGAAATATTCCATCATTTTCTCTACCAGGCATCCGGTAAATGGGGGATTGCAGAATGAAACCCAGCTTTCATTTTCAATCTTTCTCTCCTAAGGCTTGCATATTCTCTTGGTCTTTCCATCTTCCATTGATATTGCAAAAGTAATGTTTCATTGTCTTCATTGGTGGCTAGTCTTATTTCCAGCTTTATTTCCAGCTTCCGCACTCGGCCAGTTTCTCATCGGCAATTTCGACCCTGCTTTCTATCATGACAGCTCGTCAAAGAGAAGCTGAAAATGCTCTTACGGATCAGACGAACCTTCTCCCGCTGCCCAAACTTCTGATCGTATTCGGATGCATGTCGTTGGCGCTCCTCATAACTTTCATCGACCAGAATGGCATCAGTGTCACGCTTCCCACAATTGGAAAATCTCTCAATGCAGCTTCCACCATTTCCTGGGCTGGAACCAGTAGTCTCATCGCGAACACTTTCTGCAGCATGCTGTACGGACGTCTGAGCGATATCTTCGGGCGAAAAAGCGTGTTGATAGCGGCTTTGCTTCTGCTGTCCCTCTCCGACCTGCTTTGCGGACTCTCCCAGAATGGAGCAATGTTCTATGTCTTCCGAGGCGTTGCTGGTGCTGCAGGCGGTGGAATCACGAATCTGACCATGATGATTGTATCCGATGTGGTGACACTGGAGCAGCGGGGTAAATATCAAGGTATTCTTGGGGCAACGGTAGGATTGGGCAATGCAGCCGGCCCGTTCATCGCTGCGGCATTCATCTTGAGAAGCCCTGGTGGAGGTGCCGGTCTGGCAGAGGGTTGGAGATGCTTTTTCTATTTGCTCGCGCCCTTAGCCATTGCATGTGCGGTTGTTTCATGGAGATTACTACCAGGCATGCAGAAGAAGAATTCGAACAACGAAAGCGGAGAAAAATCAGCACTGGGATGGAGACAAAGTGTTATGTTGATTGATTGGAAGGGACTAGGTGCTGTTTCCGTTGCGGTAATCCTCCTTCTAATTCCTATCTCCGGAGGCGGGTCGTATTTTGCATGGAATTCGCCGCTCGTGATATCCATGTTTGTGATTGGAGGTTGCGCGCTGGTTCTATTCGTCATTATCGAGTGGAAGTGGGCTCGATTGCCAATGATGCCCAGTAAGTTCCTATCCAAGGTTGAAGTAGATGCCTTCAGAACCACTAATAAGGATATAGTCAGTCTCTACAGCGATGGTGTCATTACTATCATGTTGATTCAGTCATTTTTTCTCGGCGCCGTTTACCAGTCCTTTCTCTACTACCTCCCCTTATACTACCAGAACGTCCGTCAATGGAGCGCCATCGTTTCGGCAGCCTTGACTTGCCCTGTTGTCGTCATGCAAATGACTTTCTCGATTCTCTCAGGACAGTATGTCTCACGTAGAAAAAGATATGGAGAGGTACTGTGGGTCGGTTTCGGCATCTGGACAATAGGTGCCAGCCTGACAGTTCTTTTTGACCAAGATACTCATCCAGCCGTGTGTGCGATAATCCTGTGCCTTGTCGGAGTAGGTGTAGGTCTCACCTTCCAACCTACTCTCGTGGCACTTCAAGCGCATGCACCAAAATCACAACGTGCTGTGATTACTGGAAATCGAAACTTCTTCCGTTGTTTAGGAGGAGCTTGTGGATTGGCTATTTCTGCCGCCATTCTTCAATCCACGCTCAAAGCACATCTCCCCGCGGGTTTCGAGGACCTGGCTCATTTGACCTATAGTTTACCGGACCGAGGATCGTTGGGAGGGGGGGTAAGCCCAGAGCAATGGGAATCCATCCTGCAGGCTTACATGAAAGCGAGCAGGGCTGTTTTCATTATGCAAGGGCCATTCATGGGTGTTTGCTTATTCGGATGCCTCTTCGTAAAGGACAAAGGTCTAAAGAGACCGGACGAAGTGGGCGGCGGTCAGGCCCCCGATGTACCAGAGAAGCAAAACCAGGACGGTGAAGAAGATCTTGATAGCGAGAAGAGCGCAGGCAGCGGTGCAATAGGTCGATTAGATGGGCGGCAATCCAATAATTTAAATTAGAAGATAAATGTGATAGAGGTGTCCTGGAAGCGACGTTTCATAAACTTTCTTTCGCTGACAGAGTGAATGCCAGGGGTTTACTGATGACGTGTTTGTTTGGAGACTGCTATTCCGAATCGTCTCGTGACTGTCAAGAAGCTATCTTTGTGTTTAATGCAATGTTTGACTTTGTTAAGATGGGTGGTCGAGATAATTGTTTCGCGAGCGATGCCGGAAATCCGTTTCTCTCCAAGTTTTGTATAAGGAGATATGATAGTTGCGCGGGCGAGCTGGCATCACATGTACGCTATTGAATGCCGAACTGCCCAGATAAGTTCTCAAGGCTTTCAAAATCAGGCATCCAAGCTGCAGCACCGTCGTCTTGGTCTATCCAGTTCGCGAGCTCCATAACCATGCGCATAGCATCATCATTGTTTTCCCCATGTTGTCCCGCGAATGCCGCACTGGCTGCCGCAATGCTTGCGTGTGCCGAAGTAGTCTCATTTATGCCTTTTTGCAAGCTTGCTTCCTCCGTTTGATCATAATCACTGGCTGCGGTGACCTCCAGCTTTTCCATCGTAGCATTGACCAGAATCTCAAAGGCGTCTCGATACTTTTTCACCCAACCGGCTCTTTCTCCCATGACGAATAAAACTGAGCTGCACGCTCTGATGTCATTGCTCAAGGCCACTGACCAAACTCTATGTGCAGCTGTCCATAGGCAATAAAGTATAGTGATTCCCGCAACAAATACGGTCTGCACGGCAATGAAACTATGTCCATAGTCCAAAGTCTGATGGAGACGCTTGTGCATTTGGCAGATATCTCCCGCAGCGCGCAAGCACTTTCGATAGTAAGAATCGGTTGGGGGTAAGATGGAAAGGAACGGCTGAATCAGGAGTCGTACAGCTCTGTTATAATGAAGCATAGGGTAATCCAGTTCTGGATCGGAGAAGCGGTGGTATAGCGAGGCTCGCCAGCTCTCGAGATCCGCGTATAGTCGATCCATTTTGGGTCGCAGTGTGCTGAGAGGTCGATCTGCTCGGTATATTGAGTTGTGGATACGAGATTCGAGACGGCGAAATTGGAAGAGCGATATCGCAAGAGACAGTGATGATTTGCCGTCTTCATCAACAACTTCGAGGGGAAATTCAATGTCTATATGACGATCTAGAATACTGAGAGGACGTCCAAGTGACACTGCTATTGTTCTCTCAAGAGCATACACGGTCCAGAAAAGACGCCGTCGCAATTGAGCTGTAGAGTGGTCAAGACCATCCTCACAAGTCTTGCGGTGCAGTCCCAAATCTATGCAAGTGCGCATAGCAAGGCCGGTCATATACCACATTCCATAGCTTGAAGCTGAGCGGAGATGGTAAATCACGAGGAGTATCATTGCTTCAATGTTTTGAACCGTTCGGGATTCTCGAGCCGCAGAAATGTGCTGCAAGGCTGTCATGTAGTAGCTCTATGTTGGCGGTGTGGTTAGAATAACCCCTGTGACTCTAAAAGTTAAGTGGAAAGGTAGATATTACGCACCTCTGGACTGCAATTGGCTGATTTCTCCGTCAACTGGAGGAGCATCGCTCCCATGGCATATACTAAGTAGAGCTTGAAGATTCCAAACCGCTCGGATTTTGAGATATCTGAATGTCTTGCTGTAGCCAACCTAATGCCATCGGCATGCAACCTCCATAATTCTGCTGGGTCAAGGAATGGGTATCGCGGATGCAATCGCGATAGGTACGTATTAACGAGCCGTACACCCAGTTCATCACGAGGAGGAGGAGCGCTGTTCGCACGGAGATCTTCTATGGTTATTCCTCTCGTACCATAGGATCCTTTCCGTGGATTACAAGTGTTCGAAGAGCCATTCTCCTCTTGAGAAGTGGGTAGGGCCTTATTCCACACAGTGGCTTGAACCATTTCTCCCAAATTCACGGCAAGGGATAGACCTGAAGACGAACCAACATAGGCTGGAGCTTCAAAGTTTCCAAGGTTTAGGAACTCGACTACTTCTCCAAGAGCATTCCCATTTTGGCCTGGAGAAACTGAACTGGTTGACTGGAGACGGCTTTCAACATGGCGTTGTTGCCGAGCTAATCGCGTTTCGAGGAACGCAATTCGGTCTTCTAAAGCTCTCGTATACCTAGAGGTGACCAGGTCAGCATAGAAATTTCGAGTCGCCTTCAATTCTCGTCTCAAGGGCTCAATTTCACGGTCCTGACTGGATCCTTGAAACTCAACGCAAAGCCATTGAGAAACTGTTCTGGGGGGGAATTCTCGGATTCAATTCGGACCAAAGCATTATCATGGAGATGGAATTCGGTTGCACGTTGACAGCCGCGATGGAAACATGAACGCACTCACGCTGTATGTACCGGCGACGTGTCTCTTCCCTCTCCAACAACGATCTTGTCGCATTCCACGCCAGCCTTCTGGCAATTTGAACAAACAGGCCACTGACTATCGCATTTCTGCTTCCTGTTCTTGCACCGGGTGCAGGCAGTTCTCGCTCGTTTCCTGGGGTTGTCCTCAGCCGGCGAGGTTGGCGAAGCGAGAAGTCGACGCGACAGGTTGGGCGTAACAGTATTCATACTTCTCCTTTGTTATAAAGCGCATACATGATGCAGCATGTTCCCATATGACCGGGCTTACTCATATAAATAAATGGGTGGCGTGTAAAGATAGTGTCAATCCCGATGCAGTGGAGGCCACTAGCGTGATTGATAAGAGCAAAGATAGGTAAAGCGCGCTAATGAGCTGTCTCGTTTGGGATGGATGACCAATTGATTGGTATCCGTATGCTTTCTCTTCTTGCGATAGCTGCCAACTGGGGAACAACAAAAGGCTTTTGATTTTCTATCTATGGTATTTATTGTGTCGTTAATCGGTTGGCAATACTCTCACAAGTATGCTGTGGTCGTGGATATCTCATCATTCGTTATGAAACGCATCTATGCCATCTTGGTACCATTTGGAAACAGAGCAACCAAAAAGTTGTGTCGAAGGGTGACTCGGGGTATCATAATGTCGGTCCTCAATCTCGTCCTCAACTTTCCATCCAGTATCCTATTATTGATTGCCGGCCAAATATAAAAGTAGCCGATGGCTAAGGTTCGCCAGCCAGACTCATCGATCCACTTCATTCTCCCCCACTACATCCACCCTGACATGTATGAGACTAGATGTCGTCTCGCTTGTAGTACTTGTCATCAATGTGTAGTTTCCTCCACATGCCTAGATGTTCGATGCCTTCTTCCCACCACCTACTCTCCTTGGAAATATCCATCTCGCCATTCTCTCCAGTCAACTCCTCTCTGAAGCCATGTCGCGCCCACACGGCTTCCACCTGGACTTGCGCATGTACCATACATAGCCCTCGCCACATCATGACATCCTCCGGGTCTTTTCCTTCAATCTTGGCTGCTTCGATTTTGGTAGGGTCCGGAGGTGGCAGGATATGTGTAGGATGAGTTGCAGCCCACTCTAATGCGGTGTTAACAAGGAGCTTTGAGAGGCCGAGCTTGCGATACTCTTTCAAGGTCGCGAGACGACCGAGTTTGATGTATGGCTCCGTTGGATGGTTGTGTTGGACTGCCGCACTTGTCGTGCCTGGGGACGGATCGGCATCTGGATGTTTGTCGTGGGGTACATCATCAGGTAACTGCTGAAGGACAGGTGGAGAGGTCTTGAGATATGGGTTTGGACCGTGGGGCGGCGGAATTAGACGGACGGTGCCAACAGGGACGCGAGAAGCAGATGCTGAATTCTTTCTGTTTTCGTCCTCCTTCTTCCCAATAGCGCCATTCTTGCCATCGTTCAAGTCCTCTGGAGGCGGAGATGAGGTATTAGCAACGGAGGCATACACTACCCAGTGCCAGCTTCGCGCATCCTCTTCGTCAAGCTCATTCTCCAATGGTATGTTCTGTTCGTCGACAAACACTTCTTCGCGCACAGACATGGCATCTTTGAACGCCTGCGGCACTGAGTCGGGCTGTTCGTAGAAGCGCTTCGTACGATCGTAGGCGGAGAGGGCGGCACCCGGAGGAGGCACTAGAGTGATGAATTGGGTAGACATAGCGGGAAGCTGCCGAAGCTCGCAGTTGAGGGAAATCGCGGTAGACGAGTGGTGGTGGTTGTGCTCACTGTCTGGTGGGGGATAACCCTATGCTGTAAGTATTATGAGTGAATGTGAGCTGACTTGGTCGATTGGACTTTTAGGCTGAGGCTTCGCCGGCGATAGCCTTGTCAGTCAATAGCAAATGGGAGGCCCAAAACCGGCGTGTGACGTGAGCTTCAAATGCGGTGCACTCGGAAGAAAATGTCCAACTTGGCACAGCCAAACAGGCGGGAAGTTCTTGTTTCAGGGTCCGCTCAAACACAATTGCAGCCTGGCTTTTATGGGTCGTCCCTACAGGCGTGGCAGTCATGCTGTCTCAAGTTCATAAGGCGAAAAATGTCCCACCATGACGTGAGTGCCAAGCATGAGACCCTGAAATGGCAAGGGCTTAGTAAGGCCAAATGCACAACCCTGTGCGAAGAACATTTGCACTCAATGATTATATACTGTTCTTTGTATATTAGTATGAAGTGAGCTGCTTAGTGTTTACAGTATGACTACAAATCGAGCAAAGTATCGAGATTCACAGTCGCGCTCCTTGTTGTAGCACGCTTTCCTTCCGGAGCTCCTTCGCAATGCCTCTTGAAATCCAGTCAGATATGGCCATATTCGTGACCATTGGGTTTACGCCACTCGCACTGGGGAAGACGCTCGCGTCTGCAACGAAGAGCCCTTTTGTGCCCCAGACCTCACCATAAGGATCAATTACACTCGTCTTCGGGCTTGATCCCATACGGCAGGTCCCCATCTGATGCGCAGAAACAAACATCGACTCGGGAGAAGGGAACCCAGTCTTCCTAATCGTATCCAGCCATTCATTGAATCGAGCATCGTTAATACCTTCCTCATCGTCGACGGGGTTGACCTCACCACGGACAAAGGTAGGTACGCCGGGAATGACCGTGAAAAGCTCCGCGGCACCGGCCACGTACTGGATCTTTGCAAGGGCTATGAGGCCTTCTATTATGTGTCGCTTGTCGAAAGCAGATACATTGTACTTGAATCGGACTCGACCGTCATCCGGGTCGGGATAGACCTGACCAGTGTAACGATCCCTAGCAAGGGAGATATAGCCGGCCATGTGTTTCATGCGTGCCGCGGACAGTTTGTAATCAAGCCCGCCCTTCCACGGAAGCCAAATAAGCCATGAGGATGGAATCATGTTAGTGGCTTCAAGCTTCACTCCATGTCCCTTACCATCTTGATTTTCGAGTTCAGACACGACCGATGTCAAGATGGCGCCTTCCCAGGGTCTGATCTCCTCTTTGTGGATAGCACCAAGTAACGACACTGGATGTAGGTGGAGGTGCCGTCCGATGTTATGGTTTTTCAATCCGCTTCGAAGTAGTAGTAACGGGCTCTGCATCGTGCCGGCAGAGACGATGACGCGTTTGGCCTTAACTATAACCTCGCATTTCGTAATGGGTAGCCCAGCAACACCTCCATTCTCATCACGCGAGACCCATGTGCCTTTCACGCCAACGGCCATCTTATTCCCGTCTTTGACTTCAAATAGAATCTTCTCGGCATGAAATCCTTCGATGAATCTAGCCCCCGCACGAGCTGCATCGGGAAGGGTGGACACAACAGGCCCTTGCTTTTCACAAGATCCACATCCAAAAGTACAGTGACCACAGTAATGTTGCTTGCCACCAGTGTTCTGGGGGACTGCTTTGTGCGTCCACCCCAGTTTTCGCGCTCCTTCCATGAGCTTGCTGTTTGTGGGATTTTGTCTGATATGTTCGGTTGATACTCCCATGAGATCGCAGACGCGGTCGAGCGAGTCTTGATATGCCGCGGAGGTGAAGAAAGGTAGGCCGCCATCAGCCCATTCTTTGCGGACAAATCCTTGAGTTTGAAGGGAAGCAGACCAATTGACAGTGCCACCACCGCCCCAGGCTTGGCCCGCAACAACACTCATGGAGGTGTCATCCGCTTGAAAAGATTAGTTCTGGTGTGCAATGACAATCCGTGGTAGACTTACATGAGATGACACCTCCATTCATGAATAGATGGTTCCAGCCGTCCGCTTCTGACATCGGGAAATGATCAGGAGTCCAATGATATGAATTTTCGACGACAATCACACTGTGTCCTGCCTCGGAAATATTCTTCGCGCACACTCCACCTCCACAACCACTGCCGATAACTACCACATCCGTTTCGATCGTCTGAATTTCAGTGCCAGGTGGAAATTGAATGAATTCGTAATCGAATCCTTTGCCTGGAATCATGCCAATAGGAATTCGCGGAAAACCTAGAATTTGTGGAAGAGTTGGACTCAGTTTTATCCATACCTGCTTCGAAAGAAAAGTAAGAGAACGGTAGAGCTGCCGAAGAAGAGGCAGTCTAGCAGTAGCCCAACCCTGGATGATTGCCTCTCTGACTGCGACGGGCTGGTCCGCAATTGAGGTTGTATAACCGGTCAAGACAAGTGATCCTGCTCGATAATTGAGAAGGTTCAACACCATCAGAAACTGGTTTTTTGAGCTGGTTGGCATATAAAAGGCTAGTAGACGCTGGAGGGCCCCTCGAAATGCTGGATTCGAGGAAGCACTTTCCTTTAGGTATGTGGCTGGCATTGCTTCACTAATTCCATCCGGGGCAAGACCTTTCAATGTGCTCAGAGCAGTTGAATATCCATTCACAGGGACTGCCAGCTCGACACGCGCGTCAACCATGGGGTGAGGTTGAAGGGAAGGAATGATGGCATCCGCAATCGCGAGCAGAGTCCTCCATTGCAACGGTGTAAGCGGATCTTCTTGCGGCAGCGGTTGGAGGGGAGTGGCTTTGGGGGACACGGTCTCTTTCGTGAGGGATGTCATATTGATATGTCCTGACACGACCTTGGAAAGGCCGACAAGCGGAATGTATCACACATAGAGATTGATGTTAGTGACTGCTGGAGTGGTCAATTGAAAAGGAACTCATTCTGCCAGCTCGTGACGTCCCCGCGTTCTTGTGAGACAGTGGCTGACATGCGGTGAAGATGGGGAAGCTGCTCGTCCCAAACAGGAATGGTGAGTCCCAGTAACCGAGGCAAACCATTGAGAGACCGTGCACGTGTTTTTAAACCCGGAGGCGGAAAAAGGTGAGGCTCCGGGCCTCGAAATGGAGCGACCCGAACTCCATCCTGGCTGACAGGCATTCTCATTGGCTAGAGATAAGGACATCCGAAAACGGCCCAAGCTCGATGCCGGCTGCTATGGGTATCCCGGCAAAAGCAGTTCTTGCAGATGAGCCGCCGCAGATGGCAGGTGTCAGTCGAGGTCTTGATTCAAGGAGGAAAGCGCGACCGTTTGCTTCTCGACGGGCCAGACGAGCCGCGATCTTTATAGAGACTCGCCCCAACTCGCTACATTTCTATACAGACGTCGCTGGGCGAGTTGCGCGGCGTTGCGTGAGCAGTTGCCCAAAGAAATTAAAAAGTTATGGGATCCACGGTAATGCGCCCCGATGGTACCCTAGCAGGCATCTGGATTGGCCGACTGAGCCGTGGAGAGAATTGACCGTGGACCCCCAGCCTTGGCCCTTCTGGTGATGAGCAGCGCCGTTGTCTCTTATTTTCCTCCACCAGATTCCCAATCACGCTGAGCCCTTTAATCACTCCGGAATCCACTCCTCCACGACATACCAGGCCAGCGACATTCACTGCGACATGTTCGCTCAGCCATTGCCTTGAGCGACAGTGTCGTCCCGTCGCCGTCGCTGTTTCACCGTTTGCCTTCCTTATCGCGTCTCTCGCCCACCGCCTGCACGTCAGCGGGTGCCAATCGCCGTACAGCCTCAACAATCGCTCGAAGCTGCAGACACAGTCGACTGCGATTCGGGCAATCAACGCCCAGGGTCAAGAGTCGTACTGCTTGTAATAAGGCCTGCCTGCTGCTCGACCAGGTCAAACAGCCGCACTTCCCAATATCCCTCCTTCCTTCGCGTACGGAACCACGCTCCGCAGCGAGGAGTGATCGCATCGTGCTTCACGATACCCTGACTTCCGCATTCACCCAGTCGGGCCCTTTAACCACCGATCTAGATCTCACCTCCATTTCCTCCCAAGTACTGCGCACCTCCCAGTACGACTCCTCTCACACCTCACACGACACCTGCCAAAATGGCTGCCGATTTCTCGACAGCTCCAGCTGTTGTATCACCGCCTGCATACCAACAGCATGCATACAAGACCTCTGGTCAATATACGCCCATGCACTCCGGCACCACAACACCGGCGAACATCTCGCCAACCTCCCCTCGAAGCACAGCGAATCTCGCCGCACTACAACTCCCTACACGGCAGATTCGCCCACCCAAGTCGCCATTGTACGTTCCAGCGGTCCTGAGACCAACCGAGAAGCCTTCGAAGTCGTCGCCGCCCAAGAATGGTGATGCAGCACTCGACAGTGCCGATAGCAGCTTCAGCACTACTGGTCGACGGGCACCAGGCGACAACTTCGAAGCAGGAATATCGCGGGTAGTGACGGAAGAATTAAACGACGATGCTCTCGGACCAGTAACGGGACCACCATCGCGAAACCACTGGAAGGTACGTTCGCGGTAACACGCCCAATTCCTCTGTCATCATTTCAGCTCTGTTCCAGTATAATTTCTGTCGCGTGCCCTTACCGGCGCGGGCCCTGCCACCGTTCTTTAGTTTCGTCGTGTTACGTACATTTCTCGGAATGGGCTGGCCTAGTTTGGGGCCGGGCCATCTTTCTCCTGCTCAACGGGCGGGTATTTTGCGACGCCTCGCCACTTCGCGACATGCGAGAAGGGAGTTGAAGCAGAGGTGTCGACAGCCTCCGCGCGGGCTTCACTCTGTTTTTAAAGCAGGCGGCTCAGTTTCAAGGTCATGTTGCCATATTGCGCCATCCGCAACTTTAACTTGACCATCTGTCTCACTCTCCTCTTTTCAACCCCCCACGCTAGCACCAGTTCGGATGCAGAACGTCACACCAACGGCCTCCCCCACTTTTCCGTCTTCGTCTTGTTCCAGGCCCACACATCTCACATCCAATCATACTGACTTGCATATTCAGCCCGATAATTCCACCCCCGTTTGCAATGCGTCGGCCTGCCAGATGCCCTTCACATTCTTCACTCGACGGCATCATTGCCGACGCTGCGGCGGTATTTTCTGCGGCGCACACTCTGCGCATCAAGTTCGTCTTAACCAACTCGCGCTTTTCCACCCAGATGGATTTTTATATCGTGCCTGCGACCGATGCCACAGCGGTTTCCGTGAATGGGAACAACGACGATCCAGCCGTACCAATAGTGAGAGCTCAGCGAGCAGCAACGCTGTCCAGATCGATAGTCCCACAGCAGCAAAGCGTCCAGATGCTTTGCGTGTTGGTAGCTTAGCTGGTAGTATGCCTTCCAATTGGAACTGGAGCACCTTCTAAGCATCGGTTTTACTTCAAATCGATTTCCGCGCCCACTGATTGACGCTCCACGGATACGACTCACCATACCACGGTGACACTACCGTACAATTCCTTACGACTTATGAGGCCCTAATATCAACCATCACCATCCGTTCTCTCCAGTCACGCAGCATCAACACTAACGGCCTCTCAAGCTGCACTTTTCATGCATATAAACCATGGTTTCTGGCGTCCAACGGTGCTTTTCCTTTTCTTAATGTCTACATTTTCTTTTTCCTGTCCGCGATTTAGCGAACCTCATGTCTCATCCACATCTCTAGACGGCCATCACCACCAAACGCTCGGGCCCCTGATCTTTTCTTGCTTTTGCTTTCATGGCGTACGAGATATCCCCTTTGATTTTCCCATATTAGATCATCTTTGCTCTTCTTTCTACGTCGAGGGGAGTAGGGAAGGTGTTTTGGGGCGTTTTGAAGGGGTATTGCTTTTTCGCTGGGTGGGGGCCACTACTACTGTGTCTCGGCTCGGTCGGTTCTCGATGTTGTAGCTCACTACTGGCGTAATGGATGCAGGTCGGCGTGAGCGTGGGCATGAGCATTTTTTTTCATGGCGATGCGAGTACGAATCGATGTAGACAGGAGGGACCGCAGGGTCTTTATTCGAGGGATTTCGAGTAATGGGGTAGTATGATGAATGTTATGGTAAACATTGCAAAACCCAATGTGTTCGTGCGTGAAGATGAGATTTTGTGGTGCCGTAGTCTTGCTTTTCAAACTGCTCTTTAGAATCTGAACTCGGGGCTCGGGTTGGCATGCCGCATACTACTATCCAACAGGGTACTCAGTCCGCCCGCCTGTACCTTATTGGCCAGGCAGTGGTCCCACGCAAAAGAATTCCAGTAGTTCGAGTAGTGGAGGAGACATCTACAGGGTTGTATTTATGTTTGGTTGTAAGATAAGTATGAGATCTATAACGGGTCTAGTAGATCCCTCCAAGATGGAGTGAAGGGAGAAAACCCGCCCGACCCAGCCTATCTGTTCACGCATGATGAAACAAGTAGAAGGAAAGACAGTGTAAAGGAGACAAAGTCAAGCAACCTATTCACAAAGGGAAGAGCGAGGGGAGGATAACAGATAAATAGAAACAGCAAACGCCATGTCCCGTCTTCCGCCGTTGTCCCTAGTGAAGATGAAGTGGGTATCAAGAGAAAGTATTCCATATCCAGTCCTGAATTCGTAAGTCCGGGCGGTTCAAACGCCCGTAACCCATCCCGTTCCATCGTGTCCCATATGTAGTATAGAGTAAAGATCGTTATACACACTGTACAGAAACGCCAGTAGATGGCGTGTGGGAAAGAAATAAGTAAAGAAGAAAGGGCGCGTTTCTGATACATGCGCTCGTGAAGGGTATCTCGTGATGCTTAGAGAAAAATTAATCGAAGAGCTCTTGGGTCGTTGCCCATGGGAGGAATCCCGCAAAATGACCGAAGAGTATGAAGAAGAAAACATGCAGTGCAAGTAAAGTCGCGTCGATGGAGTCCCGGCCAAGGAAAAAAAAGAAGTCGATATAGTTAAGTATTAAAAACTCTGAGACTGTTCGTGTGGCGGTGAATAGGAAGAGTCGTGATCCGAGGAACCATGACCGTTGAGATATGGTGACTGTTGCGATGATTCTCGACTGTCTGTAGTACTACGTTGAGGCTGCATAGAGGTCGAACTCTCCGGCGAAGAGGCGGAATCATTCAAACGATCGGTCGATGATTCTCCATCAACAAGCGGAACATCTTGGGTTAGCGTCCTACCCTCTTCTGTTCTCTCGGGAGGCGTTTGAAGAAAGTGTGAGCGTGGTTGCTCTTGCGTTGGTGTGCTCTCATCATACGCGCTATGACTATGATCCGAATCCACTTGGTTTGAAGCAATCGCATCCACTTCATCAATATCCAATTGCTGACTCAATCGTGAGGGGTGCGCTGGCTGCGATCCGGCACGAGGCGTACGGGGACTTATACGCGGAGAAGACGTAGGAAATAGCCTGAAGTTGGAGGTGGAGGTGGGGTGTTGCGCAGTAGGACCAGATGTTACCGAAATGCTGTCGCCACTGACAACTGTTGCAGCTTGTGAGAAATGGGTACTGGAGGTGCTGAAATTGGAGGGAATTTCGAACGGTCTCGTTCTGTCGATGCTTCCGCGATATGTTTCGAAGCCTCCACCTACTCCTTGCAATTCGGGAATAACAGAACTTCGTTCAGCCGCCGACGTAGATGGATCGATACTTTCGGTTCCGTAAGATATATCTGTATCGTCTCGCGAAAGAATAAAGGGGCTCCAAGACCTTCGACGTATTCTGCAAAAGCAGCCAGGACGACAACTGCAACCTCTTTCCTCCGTTAACTTCCCTCGGGCCCAAGCTACCATATCTTCTTTCGTCAAGTCTCTTTTGACTTGTTCCCTTCTTAGTTCCTCTTGCAAATAAAGGTATTTGTTCTCATTGTCATGTCGGGTGCTCTCTCCAGATTGCTCCAGGGAGGGCTCAATGTGGCCTTGAGAGATAGTGCCATCATTGCCGGGCCCTTGCTTCTCCTGACTATGAGCGGTTGGGCTGTTTGTTGATTGCTTGTGGTCCTTAGAGGCAGTTCTGCCTCGAGCTTCAGAGCAACCCTCGGGTTCGCGTACTGGATTTTTCCCTTTTGCTTGGACCACAGTCGGCTCGGGCTTCCTTTCTCTCCTTCCAGGTCTGCGACGAAGCCTTATAATGACATTAAGACCATTCCTGAGCTTTCTTTTGATTGTTTTGGCAATAGAGCGTTTCCACTTCGACTTTGCAGATTTCGGCGACTTCCCATGGGCGGGTTCTGATGTGGGCATCTGATGAACACTGCTCGAATGGCAGGATGAGGAATTAGGTGCACGAGTAGAGCCACCTAGTTCAGGTGTTGTTTTATCGACGTCTGGTCCAGTAAAGCTAGGACGAGTGAACTCTGTGCCCTGGTTAAAGGCAGTACGAGGCAACTGGCTTGGAATATCCTCTGGAACCACGGCAAGAGTAGGAGAGCCAACCGCAGTCATGGAACGTAAAGCTTGGATCAACCCGGAATGGAGGTCGAACTCGGAGTGATCAGGAGGCTCGATGGTCTCTTGAGAGATCAAAGATACGTGTGTGGAGTTTCCCCCGATGCCTACCCATTTATAAGAACATTTTTTACAGCGGACACCATTGAACACTCCGGGATTGGAAGAAATTTTTAAGGAAGCGGCGTTATGCCAGTGATGACATCGAGGACAGCTGCCATGAATGCGTGTTTCGTAAATCCCTGGAGGGTAATGAGACAACGGTATGCTTCCGGCTGAAGATCCAGTTTCCTGCCGGCTCAGTGGACGGGGATTGAACCGGGGGCTCAATGGAGGGTCCACGTTGGCTCCAGTACGGGATAGAATATGGGGAGTATTGTCATCAGCCATGGTTTTGGATCCGAAAAACAAAGAGAATGTATCAAATATGAGTAGAAAGAACGTTGATGAGAGAACGGATTGAAGGGTTGAGAAAACGGTGAATTACTAAGCTCCAACGCTTTAACTGGATTTTAAGGAGCGAAAGGTAGAAGGAACAATGGAGGACAGCCAATATCAAAACTTAACTGGTGTTCAGAGCAACAAGTTATCATGTTTCAAGAATTGGCGGTGTAAGTTGTCCAGTGGTTCGCAAAAAGGGGTGAGGCAAGAAAGTCGCGAATTAGGCGGCAGTGCAGTGCAGAGGCCTTTTAATGAGTGAGGCGGGCCTCCGGGTCTTTTGAGGACTTTAATGTGAGCGTAGAGCAGGCCTCTTAGGCATCTCTGATCAGGCAGTTTTGGGAGTATACGCCGCACGTATAGAGAAAAGGTGTGGACGGAAAGCCGTGGCGCAGACCGCTCAGCATTGCTTAGCCACCACGACGCGAGCAACAGGGGACTGCATGCTGCACGCCCGTAGACAAAATGATAGCAATCGGATATTGAAAGTTGCCAAAAGGGACCATTTAACTAGAACTGAAAGTGTGAGCCAAATCAAGAGACTGAAATGAGGACGAAGATGACAGCGGGAGTAGTGGAAGCTGAAGCTTGGGTTTTGCTCGGAAAAGATGGTGGCTGCGCTGAACGATCCGAATCGTTTCCCGTCAATTTAGTCAAGCATATTAGGCCAAGTCAAGCAAAGTGTTTTGGCACTGGATGAATGCTGCAGTTGCTGTGGTTGTGGATGGAAGAATGAATGGAGGCGCCAGTGGATGGGAAGTATGACCGCTGACAGGTCTGAGCTCCCTGGCTGACTTTTCAGGCAACAACTTCACCACTTCATTTCTGCCCTCTCTTTCATCATCGGCTTTCTCTCCCCTTTCTTTCTCCTGCACCGGCCTGGTCTTGCTGCCTCTTGCACGATGAGCATGTTCATAGATTGATCCGAGCAGGCAAAGGTCACACTCGCAGTTCATCATTTGATTCAGCCACATTCTGTGGCCCCAAGCTTGGCCCCCGTAACGTCCTCTGAGCTTCAATTAGACCACTCCACAGCCTCTTTTCTTCCGAAACGGGACGGGCCCGCTGTAGGCCTGCGGGACCTCCCGTTGTTCTAAAAACGACGGGACGAGTGCAAAGCATGACCGGAAGACTAATTGCAGCCTCCATATGAAGGCAAATATGCCTTTACAGAGGGCGAAAGACAGAATCTTCAACAATGAAGCTTGCGCATCCTAGTTTCGAGATACTTCTGCCCGGTCTACACAAGTGAGGCGACGAAGTGAATTGACGATTCCGAAGAATAGATCCAAGAGCATTTCTGATGGTCAGCGTTGTGTGAGCGACCTTCATCACTTTCTAGACTACGCCCGCCCTTCCATTCTTCGTTGTTACCAACATGCATAGGTGATTTGAACTCGACGAACGACCCTCAAAGTCTTGGACTGCTTGAAGCCTTGCCCAGTACTAGCTATGAAAAGATGTTCAATCTTGAAGGGGTGGGAAAGAGTTCAAATTTTAGGGCTATAAATAGTGTCAGCCACACGCTATTTTGAGCTTCATCGCCATTGACACCTTTTCAATGCTCAGTAACTCCTTAGGATATCTTCCATGTCGAAATAGGTTCTTCAGGAAGGGCCTACACTCGCCGCCTTTCCGACATGAGCTCGTCACTTTGAAGATCCACCTTCCCCGCGTTTTTGAGATGCCGAACTGCAGATCCCGACACATTGGTTCCAGCAGAACCGGCCAGTGAACTCTTCTTATTCCAACAGCATATTCGAGGGGTACCCCGAGGGGAGAGTGCGGGATGTATCCGCTGCGGAGATAAGTCGTTCAATCGCCAAGCAAAAGCGGCTGGTCCCCATATTGGACTCTATTTGTATCTCGTTGCATTAGTCTAAATCTTGTACTTTTGCGACCTGACACGCTGTGCCTTCATTCCTGTATGTGGTTTGCCGTTCTCTAGTCTCATCTAACGCTTCTTACTTACAGGTGTTCGCAGATGCAATCTCCAAAAGACGCCATTAGTGATTTTAACGGTTTCTTTCTATCAACACCTTACGATACCATCAATGCTATTAATGCTTTCCTTCTCTTAACACCTTGCAATATTAAATCCTCGTCTTCAAGATGCGCTTCTTCGAGAGCCCGAAGACCCTCGAGCAAACGCTCCAACAAACCCAGTCGCAACAGCAACCAGAGGCACCCGACTCCAAAGCTTCAGAACCAACAACTATCCAACAAGAAGCCATCCCACCACAATCATCAAAATGGACGCTCTCAAGAGCTGGAGACGGCGATACGGCCATGGCCCTCTTCCATACCCCAAGCAAGATCCACGAACCTCACGATGCCGAAGAAGAGAAGCGCCTAGTCCGCAAGATCGACTTTATGATAATACCCTATCTAGGAGTCTGCTACGCATTTTTCTATATTGATAAAACTACACTCTCCTACGCGGCCATCTTCGGTATTCGAGAAGACCTAAAGCTAGTCGGAAACGACTACAACTGGTTGAGCTCAATGTTTTATTTCGGGTTTCTGATTTGGTCATTTCCTTCGAATTTCTTAATGCAGAGGCTTCCAGTCGGGAAGTATCTAGGCTGTAATATCTTCCTCTGGGGCATCCTCCTCATCGCGCAAGCAGGTGCCAAAAACTTCGCTACGCTCGCCATCCTGCGTGCTCTCTCTGGCGCCGCGGAAGCATGCTCCGATCCCTCCTTCATGCTTATCACCGCAATGTGGTATACACGGCGGCAACAGCCTCTCCGAATTGGCTTATGGTACACCGCGAACGGCTTCGGTATCGCAGCAGGTGGACTCCTAGGCTATGGCATCGGCCACATACGCGGGAAGCTCCCGTCCTGGAAATACGAATTCATCATCATCGGCACTCTCTGCAGTATCTGGGGCATAATACTATTCTTCTTCCTCCCCGACTCCCCCGTCACAGCGCCGATGCTAAATCCACGCGAACGGCGCATAGCAGTCGAGCGCCTCCGCTCCAACCAGACCGGGGTCGAGAACAAGCACTTAAAGAAATACCAAGTCATCGAAGCGCTCAAGGATCCCAAAACGTGGTTTTTCCTCGTCCTGGGATGCATACACAACACGCCCAACGGCGGCATCTCGAATTTCGGAACCATCATCATCAAAGGCTTCGGATACTCAACCCTAATCACCACACTCCTACAAGTTCCCTATGGGATCTTGATCGCCTTATTCATTCTCTCGTGCGTGTATCTCAACGACTATTTTTCTACTCGGTTGAGGAAGAATACGAGATGTTGGTTTATCCTTCTATACCTGATGCCGAATATAGCGGGCACCTTCGGACTCAGATACGTGGGGTTGGAGCATCATGTTGCGAGACTCTGGTGTTATTACCTCACGGGACCGTATAATGCATCTTTCGTCCTGACGCTAAGTCTTGTGATTGCGAATACGGCGGGGCATACGAAGAAGGTCGTTACGAATGCTTTTATTTTCTTGGGGTATTGCGCTGGTAATCCCCCCCACAACACTCCCCAATTTATAAGCCAGACTAAGTGTCATACAGGCAATATAGCAGGTCCTTTCTTCTTCAAAACCTCCCAGTCTCCAACGTACACGCTCGGTATCTGGGCTATGATTTTCTGCCATTTGTCGGAGATCGTTGTCGTGCTTTGGTTTCGCTGGTACCTGAGTCGGGAAAATAAGAGAAGGGATAGGGTGCAGGGGCTGGCGAGAGGCATTGTAGGGGATGGGGAGCGGGATGACGGGGAGTTGGATAGGACGGCGTTTGGGGATTTGACGGATTGGGAGAATGAGAATTTCAGGTATGTTTATTGATTGGACTTGAGGGTTATAGATGCAACGCGCTTTGATGTAATAGAGCGGTAGATTGGGTAAGTTATGCCAGACATAGAGAACAACGTTGGATTAGCATCACGACAATGATTCACGCGTCACGCTGCAAAAAGTAGGAGCTCCTGATCTTCGTGTATCTCGATTTCAGAGTATTTTCCATTTTTTGGATGTAGAAGTTCCTTCATACCTAAGTTGGTGCAGACAAAAGCATTGTGCGCCTCCCACAACATGCATATGCGAACAAAAGCTCAAAACAAAGCAAAGTTCACCAGATAAAACGCCATCCGACCCGAGTTGTTTTTTGGTGATCACGCGCCGTATTTTCCCAATCCATACCCTTCAAAACATGCAAACATCTCCATCATGAAATTCATAAGTGTACAAAGAAAGCTAAGAAGAGAATCGAATTGAAGAATATGGATAGAAAGTAAGAAGAAGAAGTCAGAAGTCGACCGAAGAAAGGTCATGTCAGCTAGAGCCAAAGCTTAAGCTTAGGCTTAAAGCCCACATCCACTTCCACTAGGCAGTTCGAGTGGATACTCGCCATCACCCTGCACAACATCCGGTCCAGGGTTCGGATACTTGAGTTCGGCGGTCGTCTTCACCGACTCGCAATTCGTGCCCTCGTAATCCGAAAACAGCATCTGAGGACGCTGGGAGAAAGCGACGGTGCGCTTAACATCAGGAGAAGCCGATAGCACCTCGCCGCGTGCATTCCGCTTCATGTGCTGATAGTGGCGATGGTGAGCCTTGCGCTCGAGGATGCTTCGAGAGGCGTGGCCGTTCGGGCACTGGCAGTTGCAGTTTCCGCCCGTGCTGGAAGAACATGTGCAGTCGCAGCCATCGAGCTTATACGTTTCGGCGGTGGGTTGGGCAGCTTCAGCGGTGGAGGTGGCCACGGCGCCATTCTGAGATGTGGTGTTACCCACAGCATCGCCGCCGCCGACGATCGTAACGACGGCGCAGCCCATGTTGAATTCCTGTTCGCGGTTCACCCACGTCCAGCCGAAGACTAGGTCTCCGCTCGGCGTGTCGGCTGGGATGGTGAAATCGAAAGATTGGCCGTACGGGCCAGTGCCGTTGGATCGATGAGGACAGTCACCTTCCCAGGTTGTGGCGACGGTGAAAGTCTCGCCTTTGTCAGCGCTGAAGCCGACTTGACATGAACCTCCCTATCTAAGTGTTAGCCTTATATACTTACCCTTCATTTCAAAATTTACGTACGTAGTGGTTGCCTCCGAGAGGTGGTGTACCAGCGAGCGTGAAGTTGACTTTGCTGCCGGCTTGCCATTCAACGACGGGTTTACCCTCGTCGGTACCAAGGAGATCGAGGTGGCCTTTGCAGAGGCCCTTTACCGGTTTACCGCAGCAGCCATACGGGTAGTCGAGAAGGGGATCTGCTGCGCCTTGGGTGAACGGGTTGTTGGGGCCTTTGAGAGTTGGTGGCCAGTAGAGATGCATATGGCCCTGCACAGCAGTAGCCGCGGCGAGTAGGAGGAGCGAAAGGGTTTGTTTGTGCATTTTGACGTGTGTGGTGGTGTAGTAGCAAGAATGCGAGTCTGTAAAAGAATGTACAATGGAGAAGCGAGTGAAGGTTATCTTTTATATTCCTTGCAAAGGAGTGAACAGTCGAGGTATTTGAAAAGAATGACCTTTCGTGCAACGAAAAGGTATTGTTCAAGTGACGATGTCCCTTCAAGGGTTAAAAAGGAAAGAAAGTGGTCGGTTTGTGTAAAAGGATTGTGTAGAGTTAATGACGAGAAATAAAGAGTCAACAGTCGAAGGTTCGAGGTCGTAGTGTTGATCGTCACGTGTTGTGCACAAAAGGAGTGAAGAAAGAATAAAAGGTTCCTGCCTGTCCCTCGACTGAGCGTACAAGAATCACAAGTGATGGCCCCATGATAGACCCGGGCGACGCCTCTATTTAATTATTCACCAAGCGTACTCTTCTCAGCTTACAGTACTAGAGTATCGTGAAGTGCTTGGTAGTGGGTATGTCTTACTCGAGGAGAGGCGAGGTCCATCCCCCTATTTAGCCCCCGCCAATCGGCAGCCGTCTAACAGGGGAAATGCAAGCGTTTAATGTTTCGAAACAGCGACGCCGCGATCAACCTCCTCCACACAGACGATCCCCTTGACATTTTGTTTGCAAACAGAAACTCGGCCTGCCCTTTTTTCTCCCCTCGTCTTCGGGAGCTGCGTTTCAGCCTCCGTTCCAATTTACCTTAGATCAGCGTCAATCCAGGCACGCCTTGCAGCCCGGCCCGGCGTATCGACAAGACGTGGAATGCGGGGAGAGGGACGGCGTATCCGGGTTAGGTTGCACAAGAGAGCAATACGAATCCCGTTTATCCTTAGGCCTTATGGACCTGCATTGGATGAAAGACGGATGTTTGAGCTAATGTCCATCACAGTCACCATCGGAGCTGTTGGTCATGTCTTGAAAAGTTGTCGGTGAACTTTGTCGTTGCGGCGGCTGCACTCCCTGATTTCCTTCGGCCGGGCTTGAGCAGCGAGAAGAGAGTCAGTCAGAAAAAGAGGATTCTATTTTCCATCTGCGGGTGTTGGTCGTCTCTCTTCTTGAGCCTTGGCGTAGTTTACCAAAAGCACGGCTCTTAAATCACACCGAGTCTTTTGCACCACGATTCATGGATTGAATAAGCCATTCATGATTTTTACAGTCTCAACTCGACGTCCAAAGCTCTTTTCCAGCTACCCGGAAGCCGCTCAAAAGTCAAGCATGCACCTATTTCCCACGTGGCTCGAAACATTCGGTCACATCTTCCACTCTCTTCTACGGCTTCATTGGCTAAGGCAACTCCTTGTCCGTGCATCTACAGATGTCTCGTTCCTTCTCTCGCCTTACAGCAAGTAAATTCTACACGTTTGTCCAGCAAACATTCCCGCCAGCGCAAACATACCGCACGTTTCTCAACGGCTAAGGTATAATTCGCTACTATGGTGCGAGTCTAGAGTGTACCCATTAGGGCACCATTACTCTGAATACTCAAACCAACAAGCAGGGATGTCACGTAACCCTATGTCCTCAATACCAACCTCAAAACGTCTTGATGGAACAGTTTCAAAAGAGCCTACATTAACCATTCGTCCTTAAAATAATGACCGCGCTAAGTGACCAGCCGTAGTGAACAAAGTCCGGTTTTGTCCTGCCAATGCGATGGTCAACTGAAATGGCATCTTCTGTATCTGTAGGAGCTGCCTCATGGACCGATGTTGTGCACCTGGTATGAGAAGGATGCTGAAGACAGATACACCTGACAAAAATGCGTCAACGCACAATGGGTGTCATAACACGTCGTTTTTCGGAGGGTGGGTCATCCCTTACCACCGTCTTTACCACCAGCCTACAAAGCCGAGTTGCCCTCTGAGAAGAGCATAAAAGCAAGTTGCCATCCTCAAGGTTAGTCGGAAAATAGTATATGGAATGGGATCTACTAGACTTATGCAAGCAAAGGAGTTCATAGTACGATGAAAAATGACACCCATTGTGATGTTCCGGTATTTCCGCAGCGCAGTTACCGCAGCGAGAATGGCCACAAACGGTGCAAAATAGATCCAGCAATCCGCCAATTGACACATCTCCACATGAGCAGCAGGACCACAAATATCCCAAACAGACCCCGATCTCGCGCGCGCGCGCGATTTAGCCGTCGTATGTGAATTTTCTACTTCGGATCGAATTACTCACCTCTGGCTGAAGTCATATTACGATGCCACTCAATGATCAACAGCGATATAGATCGATTGAGCCTTACGGTCTCTCAACGAGCAATACACAACTGCCGAGATATAGTTCATCGGAACTTGTGATATCGAGTTCAAGGCACACACGAGCCTCGCTCTGGTCCAGCTAGCCTTACGAGACAATGAGCGGAGAAAAAGGGGCACGAGGCTGACTCGACTCGACTCCACCTACATACGAGATTCTCACGATTAAGTGGGGCGAGGTAGAAGGCTGATGTCAGTGTATTGGCATTAAGATCCCGGAGGGACATGATGACACCTGGGTTTAACGTATTTGAATGGTTTGGATTGATTGTGTGTGAGTGAGAACGAGAAGTGATAGTGCCGTTAAAAGAAATCTATGATGTTTTCTCCCTGCTACGGAAAGGTATCTGAGAAATGCTCACTAAGGCCGCCCTCCACCCGTAACGCCAGTAATGCTCCCCGATGCCGGGCAGATCCCCTAATGACCCTAGGAGTTCGCCCTGAGCCCTAATATGAACATGGAAGAGAAAAGTAGAATCTCGAGAACTCTTGGTAATGAAATGATACACTGATGAGGAAGGAAAAGAACAAGCCGAGAGGGTTCAACTTGATACCGAGAGAATGACGATCGATCATCGCCTGTGTAACTCCTTGGAGCTCTTACGATCAAGCCTTCTGTTGACACTCCCCAGTACGACCTAAGTATGGTTAGTTATTCGCTCAATCTCGATCGTTGCGCTTGGGTAGATAGTCACCTTTAAAATCCCATCAGCGTTGAGTTCTGCGTTATCGTCACCGGTGAAAGGCACCGTATCAACGATATCCCTAAGATCCGAATCGCCAGAGATCTCAGCGAGATTATCATCAAGCTGCTTCAAATGCGCCTTAGCACCGGGCTCCTTTCCAACCTGGAAGAACTGGATGCCGATTTGCCAGGCAGGCGCATCCCATTTATCCATTTTCTTCGCGGCGTTGATGATGGGCGATTCGACATCGTCGCTGGGTTCGCCATCCGTGATTACGATGATGTTCATGGGTTTCGTGTTCACGGGATCTTTTTGATATCGCGCGAGGTACGGCTTCAAAATATTGTGGAGTCGCTGGCCGGTGGGTGTGCCCGCTTGAGGTTTCACGGTTTGGAAGATCTCGACGACTGTGCCTGCGGATTTGACGTTCTTGTAGAGATCGCTGTCGGCGTGGTTTAGGAAGTAAATGTCAATACCGTCGGCGTCGTGAGCGGTGCAGATTGGAGTTATGGTCTCGAGTGCTTTGCCGGTTTCTCGCCATGAGCGACCGGCCATGCTGCCGCTGTCGTCGATCAGGAAGACGGTATCGAATGAGTTTAGAAAAGCATAGCGGTCGTCGTTGATTGGTTGGGCGACGGCTGGTGTGGCTGATGATTCAGCGGCGCGAGGGCCGGGAGTATAAGCTGGCGGTGGCTCATTTGATGGCGTTGAGAAAGCGTTCATGCCTGCGCGATCTGCAGTTGTTTGTAAGTCTAAGATCGGAAATGGGAAATCATAGCTGTGATAATTACCTGGTCGGCGTGTTGCTGGAGATCCGGAACCAAAGGGGGTATTGCTAGCCATAGGAGCTAGAGGTCTACTGCGAGGTTTTGGAGCTGTAGTTGTGGAATTTCTGGGGTTGGATGAAGATAGTGGATTAGAGCCCTTGCGAGAGAGCTTCTTCTTTAAGAAGTCCATTTTGCCTCCAGAATCTCGACGAGTCACCCGCGAATGTGAAGCAGGGCCCTCATCGAAGGAAGTTGTGTGGAAGAAGGAAAGCACGGCTGTCGACATCTTGCAAACAGAAAGTATATGTATGAGCAAACGGCGAAGTGGCAAGTCCTGTGACTGTGAATTGTCGGTAGTGACGAATTTAGTTTTATGGAGACTATTAGTGTATGATAGAATGATCCATGGATCCAACTCGAGCTTTATATTCTGATAAAGAAACGGTAGCTTTTGCCTCTAGAGTGTCCGCTGAGCACAACAAAAAGTCCTATCTGCCTTGGAGGGAGCCCGAAATGAGCCTCACTTCACGAACACTGGTACACCATTTGATTCATAAGGGGCATATAGGCTGGCTGAGTGTATGGGGTAAAACGGAGCCTGATGGGGCAAGGTCGTCAAGAGGTCTCGTTGGAGTGGCTGTGTGAATGCCTGAGGTCCGGCATTGGCGTTAGCGCCAGCACAGCCCGACCCAATGCCCAAAACCAACATGGCTAGAAACACAGCCTCGTACCCGAACCGGAGAATTCATCGCCTGTAAGCCTTGATGGCGAGAGAGTGACCATTTGTTGTCCGTCTTTACCGCAATCAAGCGCCGCGAAGCGCGCAAACCCTTCCAGTCATGCGGCGAACCATGCTGGTCACATCCAGCACTGCCAAAATGGCGCATCGGTGCCGAAGTTCATGGGGGCTTTCCAGGGGCTTCAAGTGATTGCACTATCGATACTACTTTTTCAATAAAGATTGAGAAATAAATGGGTCTCAATGTGAGCCAAGGCATTGTGAAGGCAGAATCAACTCCATTCAACACTTCACCGGCACGACACCACATTATATAAGGCTGATGCAAGTTTGATTGAAGACTAGGGTTCTGAGCCTCAGGCAGGATTGGCACCAAAGCCATGTGTTGGCTCCTCGTTATGCGCCAGGGCTGAACCATAGGGCTGAGGAATGACAAAGGTCAATGACAGATCTCATTCGCCAAACTCTTTCACGGGTCTAGCGCCAACTGTTGCGGTGACTTTATGTCTTCAGCCAGCATGATGGATCATGAGAAGCTGAGATCAGCTCTCAATAAACGTCTTTTGCCGTCCAATCTCTCTGAACAGCTGTGAACATGTCTCTCACAACAAGATGCCTGTTCAGGCAGCTACTTTGGGACCTCCGTCGTCCTAGATGTGAGGAGGATATCGGGTTACGGTTTGCCGAGGATAGCCGTGAAGTAGTCCATATCAAAGGCCTCTTGGCCTCAGACCAGGCATATTGCGCCCTATCGTTATTCCAACATTCAGCACAGATGCCTACATCTAAGCTGCCAGCATCCAAGCGCAGCTGGTTCTGGATCGAATCCAGCAAAGGTATGAGCCTGGCACGCAGCCCGCAGTGAGAATGATTCCGGTCAATCTGGTAGGATGGGCACTGTCGTAAGCACTCGAGGAGTCTATCGATATCTCCTGTATAATGAGGGGGCGGCTCTACATCATAGATAGTACCTTGTAACCTGAGGGTGCCCAACCTCACAAAGAATCGAGTCATCTCCCCCAACTGAAAGGAGTCGCACTGGATGGAGGAGTCGTATCCCAGCTTGCATTGCCTTTCCCCGGACGTATAAAGCTTGAGAAAGTGGGATTGGAGGGAGTTGATCGTCTCAAGGACGTATTCCCGACGTTGTATCATCTCATCTGTTTTTCCATCAGAACTTATGCTGCTGCCAAAGGCTGTGCAAGACTCCGACCTTCTACACCATGTGGTATATCCCACCAAAGCGCTGCGCTAAAATCTTCCTCTGCTTCAGGCTTCCACCGAACTGAATCGTTCATTATAAGTTGTTTCGAATATTTGGTAACCCAAGGCGCATGGTCGAGCAATATGCCAATCATTAACTTCTGTCGGGCTCGTTCTTCAGTGATAGCCGTAGTAGCTCTAGCTTTTGTCTTCGCATCCAGCGTTTGAAGAAACTTCTTCCTTTGCACATATTTAGAGAAGTATGCGACGGCATCGAAGCGGTCGGCGACAATTGCGAGGTTGGCAAGATTTGCTATTGGAGGATTTATGACGGTGAGGTCTAAGCCATGAAGGGCTCGTAAGAAGTCGGTGGTTAGGTTCTTGATCGTGGATACCTTCGAGATCCTCCCGATGTTGGATATAGATATGTGAGGGAGCACATATCCAGGAGCTTCTGCAATATTTGGATATTTCCCCGACATCTTGAGCTCCTCGTGATCCGCCACTACCTTCGCACCTTCATCGAATCGTGTACTCAAGAGATTGTCGAAATAATGTGAGTTCCTACGAAGGGTAGAGGAGTCAACACGGTACCTAAAATGGCCGGTCCCTTCTTCCTGGTGTACGTCGAGGATGAGGTCGCCTGGCACGATGACTGTGAGGCCTGACTCCTCTGACATCTTGGAGGAGCAGTAAATGCCTTGTGGTATCAAGTGAAACACTACGGAAGACTGCGTTCACGGATAGGGCCAAGCCATGATTTGGATAAGTTCTGGCGCAAGTTGGAACGGAAAGTTGGGCGATGCAGTGGCGGAGGCAAGATTGATATGGGATGCCTGTTGCACGGCCACTTCGCGTGATCGACCAATGATGAGTGGAATAATTCGCGTCACATAATCAGCAATCTTTCATGTCCGTATCACAACTCCTTGCCCATACCGCATCGATCAGTCAAGAAAAAGCTCATATTCAACAACTCAGGAAACTATATCTACATATTGAACAAAATCCCCCTTACATTTACTGTTAATGGAGAGGCACTGCCGTCTAGGTTCTAGGCTTCCGCTATCATCATACATGGCCTGCAGAGCGGACTAACCCTTCTATTACTTCACCAAGCCAGCAGGAGAAGACTCAAGCAACCGGAACGCCTTTAAGAAGTTCTGATCATGTATCATGCTCGCGATGGTATATAGAAGAGCAAAGTGCTTTCAGGCGAGAGGACTGATAATCGAACAATTGACTGGAGGACCTTAAAGAAGGGTTGCAAGAAGAGGTACCCTTTATGCTCGAATCTCGCGAACGCCTGCAGATATTCCTCCATCCTCCTGCTTCTTTTCCAGAGCTTCTTCCTTAGCCGCTGCGGTGCTTGTCTCGCGGCTTGCGTCGCTTTCATTTTCGTTGATAGTATGCTTGCTCTTGCGAAAGGGCAAGTGGCCTGTTTTCTCCTTATAACCCATGATGAGGAAGCCAATGATGACAGCTAACCAGTACAGATTGTACGATATGACGGAACCATAGGTGGCAGAGTTTTGCCAGCCAAACAGGGAGTTAAAAACACCCCAGCCACCACCACCATTGATCTCAGCATTGCAGCACTTTGAACCGTTAGTCTTGCTGGGCTAACGTGAGACTCTATTGAAACAATCTTACATTCACATGCCATACGCTCTTGTGGATGTTGTACGAGCCAGGTCCAGATCCGGTTTCCGCGGCGTCGCCACCAATGATTTTATTCCACTAGAAATGTTTAGCACAAGCTCAATGGGACTTGAAACGGGATATCAGTCCTTACCGCATTGTTTTCGAAAGACCAGACTCCCTTGGAGAACAGACCAGCGGCGACGAGATACAAGAAACAGGTCGAGGCGATCAAAAAGATTTGCAAAGAGGATCGATTCCCGAATCTATACGACATGAGTCTGGATTAATCTGTGGTATGATTGCTCCAGGACTTACTTGTAAATCAGGAATCCAACTAGGACCCCGGCACCCAGTCCACAAATGACGGCAAGAGGGAACGAAGTTGCAGGCAATCCCAAACCAACACCACCGATGAAAACGACCGCTTCGAGGCCTTCTCTGAGAACGGTGATGAATGGTAACAAGAACATTGCGTACTTCTCCGCCCATTTCTTGAATCCTCTTTTTTCAGCTCCCGCGGATTTGTCTTTGGCCTCAAGGGCCTTGGCGAGTTTAATTCGCCACTTGTCTTGAAGCTTGGATACGCGCAGGAGAGCAGCACCCATCAAAGTGATGATGACTGAGGCAATGATCCCGAAAACCCCTTCCCAAATATCCTCGGTGCCGGAGAAGACGTCCTTATTCAAACCGTAGAAGGCGCCGATCATGCCAGCACCGATGATGAGACATATGAACAGACCCAGGGCTACACCCGACCATATCTATCAGAGTCAACATTGATTCGAATTCGGGAGAGTCAGGACTTTGATCATCACGTACCTGCCGAAGAAGGGTTTTGTAGACAGCAGCATCTCTCTCTGGGCCCAATGTCTGCTTGACGAAGGCGAGCAAGACCGAAACAATGATGCTTGTCTCGAGGCATTCACGGAAGCAGATGAAAAAGACTAGCGACGATGGATCAGATAACAGAATCGAAATCGTCGGAAATCCGAACGAGAAATCGGCTTTGCTCACCTGGAACTGCAAAGACATTCACCATCTTTGCAACCGATGGATCAAAGTAGCCGATGTATCAATAAACAAGGCCACCAAAATGATCAACTATCGCGCGACGGCCGGGAGGCGTGAAGGTGTGAGAAATGGGGGATCAGATATGGATTATCAGATGAGATCGAGCAGATAACTTTAAGAGCACTTCGAGCGGGTCGACGAACCACTAAAAGGCGGCATGAATTTCGCTTAGCACGGCTTTTCCCAAAAAGACTAACAATCCGATGTCGGGTCGGGGTGGCATACGATATGATTCGTGTTTCAACGCTCAAAGCCTCGGGTCTGGTTATGGGGTGGAAAATTTTGTCCAGGCCGGGTCGTGGTCTGACATCTTTGGAAGGCTCTTTTTCGGCACCATTTTGCCCACCACACACTTCACAACTGCCACGAACGTTAGAGCTGCAGTATGCGTCCCAGCGTCTGCAACTGAAGTCATTGCTGCATCAACACCTCATCATCGTCTCAGGCATTGTGCCCATAATATTGGCATAATTGCTTCTGGTTTCAGCAATCTCTTGGCTCCCAACTACAAAGGTAAGCTCTTCTATCAATGTCGGCTTCCTCGCTAAGCCCTTTTGACTGCTATTCGTACTCCAAATTCAATGCAAGACTGCGGAGACAACCCCCGTACTGACATCTTCCTGCAGTAAATTGTAACCATTCGAACTCTCGTAGTTGCAGCCAAGAGTGCCAATCCAATTCAAGATTTCCCAGCTTTAGCGAGACTAACCTTCACTCCCCGTTCGACCCACAACACCATCTAGGCAGAGCAGCCAGTCAGAGATTGGACAAGCTGGGCCAGATTATTTGATGGGCTGATATCGTCTCGAGAGGCTGATTTTAGTAAATCGCGCACTTCGCTCAATCCCCAACTTACGAGCACGGCTTTACGGCATCGTTACCAAGAAGTGGAGATCCCTCTCCGTCAGCAGAAACCCCAATTGCTTCTGGTTCATTGTTCGGGACCTCGTTGTACGAGATTCCACGTCTGAGGTTCGCTGTTGTTGGATAAGGCACTCGGTGTTCGACTGTTCGCGTTTGTTCAGGGTATCGCGACCGAGTTCATCAATTTGTTAATCATCCTGACCTTGCGACAAACCCCGGGCACCCCTCCTCGTTTTCACACGCAGCTACTGTGCCGTTTCGCTTGGCAACTAGAGCTTGTGATCAGATAACGCCGATTCTCGGGGTATCAGATCCTTTCATTGCTCTAGACCCTTATCAATCTAATCTCTCGATCAATACCCATTTTCGTTCAGTCCATTCATCGGATCACGCTGCATTGTGGTGCAGCAGCTCGGTAGGAAGCACACCTTCTTCATACCCAACCTTTAAGCTACCTGGTCCTCCGTGCATGAGGTCTCCATCAACCAGGCACTGAGAAACATGGCGCTTTCACTTTCAAACTTCTTGAACCCCATAGCTTTCCTCTTCCTCTTTAATTTGATCGTTGATGCGGCAACCGTCACCCATGACTTCAACATAGGATGGGTACATGCCAACCCTGATGGTGCGCAGGTCCGTCCAGTGATGGGAATCAACGGACAATGGCCAATTCCTCCCATCACTGCGACAGTGGGCGATCGTATCATCGTAAATGTCAAAAATCAGCTTGGAAACGAGACTACTACCCTGCATTTCCATGGACTGTACATGAACGGCACAAACCACATGGACGGGCCTCCAGGAGTGACGCAATGCGAGATTCCGTCGGGTGGTTCTTTTACCTACAATTTCACGGTACCAATTCCATCTATTTCTACCACGTTTACGAACGCTAAATCCCAATTAGGTCGATCAACCGGGAACTTATTGGTATCACAGTCATACAAGGGCTCAATACCCAGACGGACTTCGCGGTCCATTGATCATTCACGACCCAGACTCGCCCATCAAAGATCTCTACGATGAGGAGATCGTCCTCACGCTCTCAGATTGGTATCATGACCTAATGCGCCCCCTACTCGCCGGCTTCATTAGCTACAAGAACCCAACAGGCGCAGAGCCCGTACCGAACGCAGCGCTCATGAACGACACGCAGAACCTCACAGTCTCGATCCAGCCAGGGAAGACCTATCTCTTCCGCACAGTCAACATGGCTGCGTTCGCAGCACAGTATCTCTGGTTTGAAGGCCACACGATGAGAGTGGTCGAAGTGGATGGTGTCTACACGGAGCCAATGGAGGCCGAAATGCTTTACATAACGGCCGCGCAACGATACAGTTTCTTGATCACGGCGAAAAACGATACGGGCGCAAACTTTCCGTTTGTGGGCAGCATGGATCAAGTAAGTTATCGATGGCGTGGTCTCGGCATCGATGTACAAGCCTTTTCTATAAGACACTAGCGCTGACGATCGGAATAGGATCTTTTTGATACAGTGCCTCCAACGCTCAATCCCAATGTTACGGGATGGCTTGTCTACGATGACAAGAAAGACCTTCCAGCCGCGCAAGAGATTGAGGAGTTCGACGCATTTGACGATTTCGATTTGGTGCCGCATGATAAGGAGGAGTTGTTTGATCATGTCGATTACTCTTTTACTTTGGATATGAAGATGGATAATTTAGGTGATGGTGCTAATTAGTATGTTCCTCTCACTCCCCCCTTCATGCCATCATTCCCAAGACTAACGATAACCTCTCCAGCGCATTCATCAACGAAGTCTCCTACGTCGCCCCCAAAGTCCCCACCCTCTACACAACCCTCTCGACCGGCCCCAACGCCACAAACATCGCCATCTACGGCGCCTACACAAACGGCTTCGTCCTCGCCAAAGGCGACGTCGTCGAGCTCGTTCTCAACAACAACGACCCGGGCAAACACCCCTTCCACCTCCACGGCCACAACTTCCAAGTCGTCGTCCGCTCCGACGACGAAGCGGGCAACTACGCCAACAACGCCACCGATCTGCCGCGGAGCCCCATGAGGCGCGATACCTTGCTCGTGAGGCCCGACGGCCATTTTGTGATTAGGTTCCGCGCGGATAATCCGGGCGTCTGGCTTTTTCATTGCCATATTGAGTGGCATGTCGCTTCTGGCCTCATAGCTACTATGATAGAAGCACCGCTCTCCCTTCAACAATCCCTCGCTGGCCATATCCCTGCTGACCACCTCGCCGCATGCCACGACACCAATTCGCCCACGGCTGGGAATGCCGCGGGCAACACAGTTAATCTTCTCGATCTATCACACGAGAATAAACCTCCTTCCCCGCTGCCTGCTGGGTTCACGGCTAGAGGCATAGTGGCGCTCGTGTTCAGTATCTTGAGTGCATTTTTGGGGATTGCGGTTATTGCTTGGTATGGCTTGTTACCTGTAGGGAAGGAGGAGGAGATACGGATTGCTCAGAGGGGGACGATTTGAGGGAGGGCAATGGAATGGGAAGGCAGCAGGAGGTTGAGGATTCCTAAAACTGTATACACCATCGTGATTTTAGTATGTATTTTCTTGATCTTTCATGCACCGTTTTCGGGTTTCCATAGATACCAGAGTTCCCACAGATTGCACGCGAGGAGGAAAATGTATCTTCTAGATTTTGGAAGAGAGAGAATTGATTTCGGAAAACTTCCTTGAGCTATGCATGTGAACCAATTGCGTTGTGTGATGCATCGCTTTTGTTGAGTAATAAAACAATCGCTGAGCAAAGAGCCTTGTAAACGGCCGTTCAGATCCGTCCCATAAGGAAAAACACCCTTGTATCTATGTGAATAGATGGTAAAGAAACTCTGTCGAATAGAGAAGAAGAAGAGTGTCGAATCCCCTGGGCGATAGATAGATAGCCCCGCGTCCCCATACGCCATACAAATGCAACAACCATTAATCCCGATGTGTCCTGCTCCAGCCATGGCCGTGAATGATTTCCAAATAGAATGGTCAAAAACATTGGTCCAAGATTCCTTCTCCACTCTCGGTTCTCCGGTCTCCTGTGCCTGTTAGCATTAGTACCTGTCTCATGTCACCGAGCAATCGACTCGTGAACAAGCCGACACACGCCCTCATCTTCCAAGCACGAACCCATCAAATCGTGAACAGTCCGACGCGGTCTTCGTAGGCTCTCCAGCCTTCGCGCCTGTATCTCTCGGCCTCGGCTTTCCGGTTCTGTGCATTGACGATGCCGCGTCCGACGATGATGATGTCGCAACCCTTTTCATAGACGATGTTCCTGGGACTGTTGTATTGCTGTCCGAGGCCATCGCCTAGCTTCCTTCCATTCAGTTCAGTGCCTGGCGGAGGTAACTGCACTCCCGGTGTCATCGTTAGGAAGTTGTCCCCCTGTGCCTTGTTTAGGCTCCGTTGAGCGACGAATCCCATCACGAACTCCTTGTTTGCACGTGCAATCTCCACACACTTATCCGTGTATGTTCCGGTAAGTAAGTGTCCCTCGGAGGACATCTCGGCGAGAAGGAGTAGTGATCTCGTGTAAGGAATTTCGCCTAATCGGTCGAGTGACTTCTGCATGTCCGTCTCTTCATCGTGATGGAGATCAGGTGTCGGATGGGGGCTGATGCTTTCCGTCCTCGTACTTATTGTTGTCGAGACGGAAACAACACTCTGTTTCCTGTCTGCACCTCCCAAGCTGCCCCTTGGGAGATCCAAGCGCTTCTCCTCGGTATCCGACAGTTGCGTCGGGCTTTCGATGGCATTTTCCGTGTCGTCTTCGTCGTCGGAGGGGTATAGAGAGTCGTGAATTGGGGGCGAGGCGGATATCTCGGTGTGCACGGCCGTGTTGTATGCTGCGATTGTCTTGTCGGCGGCTTCCTTGAGGGCGGTCACGATGGCAGGACCAGGCAGGATGTGGGCATTGGTTATTTCGGCCCAGCGGGCGATGCGGAGGGGGCCGCCTGTGTACTGCTTCTGCACTGTGCCTGCGGTTGTGGGGGGCCAAGTCAGTCAGATGTTCGCTCGTGTGACCCATACAGGAAGGGGTGGGTGTTGGTGGTGTGAGAGTGAGAAGAGAGGAAGCGTGAGGTCAGCATACCTCCAATGTCTGCGAACTTCCGGTCCTCGAAGACGAGGAAGTGTTTCTTGCGCGCTATTTCCCGTAGCCCTCGCATTGTGCGCTCGTTGAAGTCCGAGACAATGTCGCAGTGGGTTTTGAGGATGCATATCGAATCTCCGACCTCGTCGGCAAGAGACAGCAGCTCGGCGGAAGTGTCGACATCGGCGGAGAGACACAGATTGGTCTTCTTGATGGATGCGAGGCGGAGGAGGTACGTGGTGAGCGGCGAGGTGTTCGGAAGGGAGGCGCGTTCCCGGTATGAACGCGTCCAGGTGGGATGTCGAGGGGCGGACATGGCGGATGGAGGGGCTCTGAGACGGCGGGTGGGGGTGATGGCAGGGAGAAGAGGCAAGATGGGCGTGGGAGCGGTGGGAGCGGTGGGAGAAGCGGCAGAAGAGCTCAGCAAGTGGCTCGGGGCGTGAGGGCGTTCAAATATTGCTGCTCGTTCGTGGGGTGTTGGGTGAATTCCATATGAATTTGCTTGTTTGGCACCGCAGCTGTTGCCCAGGTGGTGTGTCCGGTCTCCCTGCGGCTAAGGCTTTCCTCGCACCGATCCGAACGCGCCTACCAGCCCTTGCGCTGCACACGGCCCGTTCTGGCAGCGAGAGGCACAGTCGAGAAGCTGCAGCTTGTCCCCTTCTATCTCGGAGATCTACCATGCAGCTGAGCGGGCCCTTGAGCGTACCCCTTGTGCACACCCAGAACGCGCGGCTGTCATCACTCCACTGTGCTGGACTATGCCTGCATTTGCTTGCTGCGACATCATGTTGGCATGCCGCTGAGGCACAACATCATCCATCCTCACTTTACTTTTTGCTCCTTTCATTTCCTCTCCCTCCTCCCTGGATACAGAATAGATACGACATCCTGTGCCGCTCTTCTGGTTGGGCTTGATTGTCCAGAACATGTCCTCTTACGATGCTGAGACTTGATATCGGGCAAAATGGCTCTAATCCCTCGATCAAAATCTCCACTGCCCATCAATAAATGGAGCGCCTCGTTGGATTTATACGCCACACGTCCCGGACATCTGGTTCAGAATGTGATGGGAACGCTTCCTATCACCGTTTCCACCACTCACCCAACCGCGACCCATTTTATAATCACGGCAATACCGTCTTGGAGCGCCAGGGTCCTGAACCTCGAACCTCTCGACTACCTTTGTTTGCCTAATTGGTCAAATGTTCCTCGAATGTGGAGCTCTAGCCCAACCGGCACTGTTGGGAGAGTTTGCTGGCTCTCGCTTCACGAACGGAGCACCCGTCAATCTTTCCCGTGGATAGCTGAGATCCAACGCCTTGGTATCGTAGAAGACAAGTCCCAGTCTTCGGCTCCTATTCCGCCGTACCCGGACGTTGGCCCGCTCAAAATTGGTCCGTGATTGAGCTTGTCATTACGATCGAAACCATGATTATTATCTGGATCGACATTCTGTTTCCTTCTCTCTGGTCGTATTCCACTCGCTATTTATGACCTTACCGCCGAGATCTGCCCGGATTTAAGCCTCATTCGTTTGCTTCATCCGAAGTGCTGGTATGCCGAACGGTGTGTATGTCAGCTATTGGAATTTGCCAGCAACAAATGTAGAGGAGGTCAGGCAACTGCGGATATTTGACATACGAGCTGCAGGAAGTCAGGATCATAAGACCATATGAGCTAAGTAGGAATTCAATATATCGTTTCTCGTGTCCTACAATGCAGAGCCAATTCTCTTGTTATCGACGCCTTTGGCTTGCTTTCACATTACACACGCAGGAATTGTTCACTTTTATGCCAACAAATTCTCATCAATAATGCCATCCCCTATCAGCCATGTCTTTTCGTGACAGTCTAGAACGTTGGCACATAAACAGTAAGCGAAACATCAATGTGGCACAGCATAAAGCCACTTCAACGACTCTTACAGGAAGGATGTGATATCTCAACCCTCAAGATTGTAGACTTCTCCGTTAGAATGTCAAAAAGGTTCCTACAAGTCGTAATTCCAAAAATGTAGTCATGCGGTGTATGTTGGACAATGATGTACTTCGAATGTTCATCGATGGTTCATTATCTTTCACCGTCACTTTGGTAATTCATGACATCCCCATAGCAACTTTACGGTGAAGGACCATTTTCATAGTCCATTAGGCAACCACACAATCCATATACAACGACCATATGTTCACGCATGTTCCTTATCAGCTCCGATTGTTCAAGTGAAGGCACACATCTTCTACACAACTCGTCCAGAACTCACCCAACATCTTCAACCTCCTACACATAACTCTTCATTGGCCCACATATACTTTCCTCACATTCAATCATCATCATCCAAGCCATCCACATACCTCCTACTTGACTTACACAAGTCAATCATCGGTCAATAGGAACAAACACCTCAACATCTGTCAATCTGTCAATCAGTCAACATGTCTAACTCCTTCTCCGGTTTCAACGAGCGCGAAATGCGTTACATGGCCGCCGCTTTCATCGCCGCCAGAGGTGGAGTGCCAGCTGTAAGTCAAGTCTCCTCCGCCTCGCACATTCAAACGACTTCGTCATCCCATCCCACATCAATTCCATCCAAGCTCACTCAGACAATCCATCTCCACTTCCCTTCTCCACCGCATCAATGCCACCCCGCCTCACCATCACATCCTCCACACCAATCTCCCCTCCCATTCCAATCCTCCCTCCACACAAAACCCCATGCTAACCCCATCACAGGTCGACCTAGACAAGATGTCCAAACTCCTCGGCATGACCAAAGGCAGCACCTCCAACATAATGGGTCCCCTGAAAAAGAAAATCCAAGCCCTAGCCGACGAAGGCGGCCTCGCATCCACGCACCCCAACACCGCCGCCGCCAAAAAGGCGAAGGCCGGCACACGCTCCAACAGCCAGGCCGCCAACAGCCAAGCCAACGGCAATGGCTACGACGACGAGGATGTCGATGACGGCGCCTTGGAGGAGAAACTGGGCGTCAAGAAAGCGGGGGGTGGACGGAAGAGGAAGATCAAGTCTGAAGAGACGAATGGAGATGCTGATGAAGGGGAGGGTGCTGCTGTGCCGAAGAAGAGGGGTGGGAGGAAGCCTGCCGCGAAGAAGATTAAGCGGGAGGTTACGCCTGAGCCTGAGGAGGGATATGGTGGCTATGGTGGTTATGGTGAGTTTTGCTTGTCGAATCTGTGGATGTGGATGAGTGCTAATGAGGAGTAGATGAGGGCGATGTGGCGGATCAGGAGGAGATCTAGGGAGGGTGTGGATGAGGGGTGTAGGGCGGCATGAACGACTGTTTGTCGTTCGGTCCGTCTGTTTGGGTGTGTGAGTATGAGATTGGGAGTATGCGCCTTTAAGGTTTGGAGCCAGGATTTGGCACAAGTGCTTGCTTTTGGCGCTGGAGGATTTGGGGAGATTCTTTTTCTCTTCGGATTCTTCTTATGCACTTCATCCTCAATCGACCATGGACCGTTACATACATAGGGCAGGAGCTTCGATTGCTTTAAATGCCTAGCTAAACTGAACGCCACGAAATGCGTTCCTAAAATGCACATAAAGTTTCTTGAACATCCGTCTCTATAAGTCCTCCATACCATCTTCACAAAGCCATCAGCACATCCACATAACGTGAACCCCACCCTTCAGCACCCGCACACATGTCTACTCCCAATAATAACTCCACATCTTCAACCCATTGTACTCATCCGAATAAGCCTTTCCCTTCTCCTCTCCCCCCGCACCCGCACACACAATCAGCGGCAGAAAATGCTCCGCCCCGCCACGCGGATGCATATCATACGCGCCCGGCCAACTCCTCCACTCCCTAAACTTCTCCTCCCGCTCCTTCAACCCCTCCGCCGTCGCCGCATCCGTAACACTCCTACTCCACGCATCGTTCTTGGTCTTGAAGCCGGGGGAGCCGCTCATCCCGCTAAACATCAAGCGCAGGTTGTGGAAGGACGCGAAGCCGGAGCCGACGATGGCGATGTTTTGGTCGCGCAGGGTGGAGAGGGCGCGGCCCATGAGGAAGTGCTGGGCCGGGTCTTCGGAGGTGAGGACCGAGAGCTGGATGACGGGGATGTTGGCGGAGGGGTTGATGAGGAGGAGGGGGACGAAGACGCCGTGGTCCCAGCCTATTTGGAAGGAGAGGAGAAATTAGCTTGGTGGTCTTTTTTAGAAAGGCGAATGCCAGCTAGCGAGGTCCCAGCTCTACCTCTCGGAAGAGTAAAATACATACCTCTATCCTCATCCAACTCAGGCTTCAACCCCGCCTCCCTAAACACCTTCTCCACCTCCCTCGCGATCTCCGGACTCCCCGGCGCATCATACTTCAGCTTATACGCCTCGTTCGGAAATCCGTAATAATCGTAGAATAAGCTGTGTTTCTTGCCATTTGATATCGTAGGGTTTCTTTCGCTCCAATGCGCCGTCACCAACACAATGGCGCGAGGTTGGTCTGGTGTGCCGAGTTTGAGGATCGAGGGAACGCGTGTTTTGAGGGAATTGACGATGTGTTTATGAGCGGGGTCGCCGAGGACGGGCATGGGGCCGCCGCCGTGGGAGATGGAGATTACGGGGGCGCGGCGGGAGGTGTTGGTGTTGGAGATTGGGGACATGGTTGTGGGTATGGAGCCCATTGTGGTGTATTCGAGGGGATTCTGGTCCCGTAGGAGGTTATGGAAAGGTAGAGTTGCGTTCTCTGGATCTGTAACTGCCGTTGTAGAGGTGTTGGTTGAAGCAGACGTACTCCGTATTCTAGCCGCTAAAAGTAGTTGTGTGAGTAAGAAAGAATGTCTCTTCAAGTTCATGATCCGGAGAAAGAAGAGGCCGAAACCCTAAGCTGTATATCCATTGTCAAGCTCCTCAGTGCGTCGGACAGGTACGAGTTAGTAACGGGTGCGGAATTGGTTCCATGAGGGTGGATTATGTGATAGGGTTCGGCTTCGGGAGGCCTCGTACTCCGGGGGGGCTGGGGGAGGCGTGGTTTGGGGTCTCGGATTCAGTTCACAATGCCATCGATGCTGGCTTTTGAGTACATGTTCACTGACATATCGATTCCTGTGTTGTTGTTAGGGATGTTAGAATCTAGTTCATGTAGATATAATGAGGAAGTGGCGGTGGTTGACAGATGAATGAAAAGCCCCTGACGCAACTCTACACCGCCGTCTTATCTCTATATCAGTAGCCTATATAGTGAAAATAAGTCTAAAAAAATTTCAAAGGCACACAATGGGGGATTGGCGCAATGGTGTAAGTTTGCGGCTCAATCTCTCCTATAAGTCTTACTCTAACATATTCCAGAGCGCGTTGGTTTTCGGTTTAAGCTGTCCACCAAAGGTTGTGGGGTAATTCAAAATCCGCTCTTTGATCATGATCATAAGTCTAACATCTATCAGTTCGAGCCCCATGTCCCTCGTAAATCTTTTTTTGCTCAATGAACTTACGATGTTATATCTTGCTTCCTTCTCACAGTAGTTTCGCCTTTCTCTGCAAATTGTACTGTACCTTTTTACCTTCCCATCTCCCCTTCTCCATGGTATGAGAGGGTATCACTGGTCAGGATACGGAGAATTCAAGCTTACGGTCCTACGCACAATGTCCCTCGTAGGATACTTCTTTTTGCCAGATTGATTGATATTCTTCTGTATTTCGAGGATACAGGTCGTAGTGAGGAAGGAGTGAGTAAGAGAAGCATGTTCTTTTGGGGCTGGGGAAATATATTATTGTTATTTAACAGTAGAACTATTTTCTCCAGAACTTAAAATCAGGATAGAAGTAGAGGAGATGTGGAATATAATGACACGGGCGCGAACTGGCTTTATATGGGCTCTTATGGGCTGTTTGTTCTACGGGAACGGACGACTACTCCGAACGGAATCCGGCAGGGATATAGAAGATAACATACAATCAATTTCCCAATAAAGTATGGGTGGAAATTAGGTAGAATAAGTTCAGATATATACAGTGATTACACTGAGTAATATTATTCGTTGTACTATTAACTTTCAAGAGTTATGCAGCCCTAATTCTGTCAAAATAGATGTTCATTAGATACTACTTTTTGGATTATCTCAAGGACGGCAACTGGCTTTAATGCCCTTCCCAGAGTCTGAGCCGGCTCTGTAGGCTGGCAGTAAAGAAGTTGGTAGGTATAAACCTATACCCTGAAAGCAACGAATCTTGACACCAGTGTCTCCAAGATTAAAGTTTGAGCTGATACGTATCTGTAATTGACTCGCCCACAACCTTTGGTGGACAGCTTAAACCGAATCATAACATAAGCTAACTTTACTCGGCGCTAGTAGCGCTAGTCACGGCGTAAGAATATAAACAGCGTTCAAGCTTGTTGCCGGAGTTTATAGGAAATGGTAGAGATATAATAAGAATTATGGGAAGTGAACGGCAATACAATAAGGACCTTGCAGAGAACACTAAGAAGTTAGTTACGGGAGACCGGCAGCAGCGCGCTTCTTCGCCTCCTCATCCTTCGCGACCTTCTCTTCCTTCTCCTTCAGCCTTGCGGCTTTCTTCTCGGCGTTTATCTGACGCTATACATAAATCATATTAGCACATGTCCGGAGCAATAGTATTGTCTGCAATTAGCGTTTGTATACATTGAGATTTTGCACAACGCGCGCGTGTCATTATTCGTCGAACTGCAGACTTCTAAAGCTGCACAAGTCTGGGTAGAACCTGATCTATAAGCTGACCTTTAACTAATCTTAAGGATGGCAACTTATTTCAAGGCTTGGTCCATAGGTTATATCGGCTTAGCAGGCTGGGAGTAAAGAAGTTGGTAGGTATAGACCGATACTCGAGAGCGACGAATCCTAAAACCAGTGTGGTAGATGATGGTATATCATATATCTTTCACATTCAGGGCAAAGCTTCGATACCAGAAAGAGCATAATATGGAGGTATGTTCAGTCACCCCCGTATCTACACTATAAAAAAGCTAAAATATTCTAGCGAGTCCTACAGCAAACCTGAAGTTTGAAGTATCTGCAATTGACTCACCCCACAACCTTTGGTGGACAGCTTCAACCGAAACGTATCGCAATCTGACTTTGTTAAGTGCTGGTGGCGCTGATCACATCTTTACCTGGCATGATCACCTCGGGACGCTATGTACTGGACGCCAAACCGGTCTTTTGCAGGAGGAACAAGTCTTCAGCTAGGCACTCAGTCTGCAGCAACTCACGGGTTGGTTCTAGTTTTTTAGACTGCTGGAGATCAGATGTTCAGACTATAAAGTTCATACGGTAGGAGTCTTTCTCCTTCTTGCATATTTGCACACGATTCTTTACCCCTTGTTCAAACCCATTTACGTATCTATCCTGCGTTTTATTCTCTTGAAACTGGACGGCTCTACACTCAAGATTGAAGACCTTCAGAAATACATCGAATTCAGACATCCAGTGATAGATCTCGTGCCATCCATCTCCGGCGGCTGGCTCCGGAGCGCTGGTTACAGATCGATTGGTGCCTCTATCTGAAAGACTCCGGCCGCGAGGCAATATGCGAGGATTACAGTTTCCGGAGCGGCCAGCGCAGCGATATCCTGATTCCAGCGCCGAAGGCCGGTGTGCATATCACGAATGTCGATGGAGCAGACGAGTTTGATCTCATCGAGTTGAAATGCTGGAGCCAATCTCGCGAGGAAGAGACCATAGGAAACCATCTTGGTCGTCTCCAAGACGACATCGTCAAACTGGTGGACAACAAGCTAAAAGATAGTCGACTAAAGAAGAAAACTGCAAAATGGGTGATAGGGGTGCTTCGAAAGACTGGATATGAGCAGCGTCAGCAATCGGCCATTCCCATGGATAAGTTCATCGCAGCACTCAATGAGTTACCAGAAAGCAGATTCACCTACAAGGCGAAGAATAGGGCTATGGAGCAGGATTTCAAACTTGAACATATCCCTACCTCAAACGGATTCGTTATCTCGTATTGGAAAGAAGTGGACGAAAGACATTAGCTTTATTCAACCATGTACATAAAGCACAAAGGCGACATATTCTAGCCGCTAGCAGCCATGGAAATGACCTATTTGCCTTGCAATTTTTTACAAGTAGGACTTTGCTTGTTCTCCAATTGCAGCACTTATATCTCTCACCCATTCAAAAGCTTCAAAATTGGAAAGATCCCAATATGTTCATTCTCTGCCATATCTACACATCTACACAATTGACAATTCTTTTCCAATGCCAGTAAGAAGCCCTAATCATCATCCCTCCAACTAAGCAATATCCATGACCTGAAAAGTCCAAATCACCAAATTGCCTAATCCTTCAATCATCCGAGAAATAGATAATAGAAAAACGTGAGCTCGTCAGCATTAGATCTAACTTTCCCATAGAAAAAGAGCGTGCGACAAAACATTAGTGGGAAGGAATAAGGACCCCGGTTCCAGACAAGGGCTTTTCCTTCAACAATGGGTGTCAATAAGGAAGTAGAGCGATGCTTTGCTGATTATGAGCTTGCGTAGAAGGAGTGCCGTGAATAGGAGTGACGGAAAGAAATGATGCCGTGGTAATTGAACGCTAGACGTAAACGGAACGCTGGTAAATCAGTTGTGATATGCTATGATATCGGGTATGCTGTGAAGTAGATAAATGCAGATCGACCTTGGGTATCCTGGTTGTGGAGGAGGAGGGTGTTGAAATCGATCGTTCAAAATGGTCGAGTCGCAGAGGAATGCGACATGTGTTGCTTCAATTGGGTGATTTGATCCAAAAATAGGTCTGAGAAATAGTATGTCATCGACGATACATGGATTTGTGACCAAGTGGCGAGTCGAAAGCTGGCAAAGGCCCTCTGACCCTTCCACCTCTAGCGACAGGAGTTTGTCCAGTGCAGAATACGCATACGTAGACTGGAGGGAGGTTTTGGTCGTTGACGCCCACACAACGAGCATGCAGCCACTTTGTGCATGATTCGCATTGAATCATGAGTTGTCCATCGTAATCGGTCGAACTACAAACACAACGAGTGCCTTCGCTAGATAGGCTACTTCGATCCGTGCTTGGTGTAGTGAGGCCAGTGTCGGTGTTTGTAGTTGGGGATGGGTTTAAGGCGTTGGCGAAATGGTCGAATTGATTTTGGGTTTGTGGACTAACACCAGGGTTTGCTAGGTCTGCTGAAGCTTGTGCCCAACGCTGATTGTGAGCTTTCAGTGTGCTCTGCGCTGAGCGGTCTAGGATAGGTTAGTACACCAAACGTACTCAGGTGAAATGTGCTCACTGATTTGTTTTTGCCGGCCTTCGACCATCTGTTTGAGAGCACCTAGGGCATCTCCAGAAGAATCGGAAGGCTGGTCACTAATATTTTGAGAATTGCTAAATGAGGTAGAGAATTCCATCATGCTAAACCGTCGGGAGGGATTCTCAGAAGCCTTCCTACTGCTGGGACGGGTTTGGTCGTGATATTGCTTGTCAAAAATCCCAGATGAAGGCCGAGGCACTTTGAACGAATTTGACCGACCCAGACCACTTTCTGTTCTTGCATGTTTTGACGAGCGACGTTGGGGTTGAGGTATACTGAAGGAGGTATTCCGACTAATCACAGGTTGTTCGTCCGACTCGGACTCTTCGCTGTCATCATCATTCCAGAGTTCGGGATATTGGCGTCTTGGATCATGGCGTGTCTCCATTTCCTCATCCACCGGATCAGTCTCTGTTCTTGCTCGGCCAGTCTCGTCGATGATCAGTCGTGTCCTTGGTCTCCTAATTTCAGGAATAGATGTAAGGGATCCACCACTTTGCCGTTTCAAAGGCGAAGATCGTCGAGGAATATGATGACCAGCAACAGAACCCGACGATCTCGATTCGACTGAAGATGGTTTATTCTTGCGGAAACCGCTATCCGTATTGCTTCGTTGCAAGCCAGGCCTGGCGCTCTCTTGTAAGGAACCGGAGGAGGAGGATGTATTCGTTCGTGAATGCTGACTCTTGGCTTTCTTAGCCAGTTCTTTCTCTCGGAGAGATTCTCGGGCTTGTGTTTCATACGGCTGTCTCCCACCTTGACTCACGGACTTTTGTGGTGATGGGTTGTTGAATGAAGTTGTCGGTCCCGGACTCGAGAAGCTGAACAACATGCTAGGATCCACACCGGCACTAGTTGAAATGAATGAACTTGGCCTTGAATCGAAAGACTTGCTCTCGGCATTAATCGCGTTTGTTGCGAAAGGATCAGGCTGGGTCGGTGACGTTAAACCATGTAGGGCCTGGAATGCTTGCGGGTTCATTTGAGCGGACGGAGTGCCAAAAGGCTGCCATGCCAAAGAGCTATCGATCTTGTGTGGGGTCGGCCCAAATGGGTCAGATGCGACAGGCATATCGACATCCATGCTGTTTCCATCATTCGGTTGATCCCAGAACAGGCGAGATTGAGGCATGGCAGGTGCTGACATCGGACCTGTACTTGGGAACTGGAACATGTCGGGGGAGAATTGCAAGCTCGGAAATCCAAAAGGAGTCTGTGCTGGGAAGCCATCGTTTCCTGGAAGCGGAGCCGGCGTCCTTTGAATCACGGTTGCAGGGGTGGCGAAATCCGAACTCATGACCTGCTGATAATTCCTTCGTGATGTAGCATCTCTCGTAGGAGGAGGTGTCTGCATCTGCGATGGGTCCATGTTGACTATACCAGGTCGGGATGCTGTCCAACTTCTCCGCAATGAAGCCTTCTTGACCGCTAATGGGTCCGGAGAAGAGGATAGCCTCCGAGAAGGGTCGACCGGAGGTAAAGGGAGATTATGGGGCGAGAAATGGTTGACATGAAATTCTGGATCCACTGGTGTCTTGCCTTGTTGGCTATATGAACTCGACGGGCGCTCTAAAGGGGTTGAGCAGGCAAATGAGGGTGTTTGTGCTGGTGTGCGGTGCCCATTGACTTGGGGTGTAGACCAGGCGTCGAGAAAATGTGACTGGGTTACTTCCGTCTTAGGAGTCCTGAGACTAGCCTCAGGGAACGTTACCGATTTCGGAGTTGAGGAGGGACTTGGAAGATGCCAATCCGTAGACCTAGCAGAAGACCGGGCATGTTAGCAATGGGACATCTAAAAGTTCAGAAAGATCCGAGCTGAGTGGTACAGCAATGTCGGATATCTGGGCTAGACATGACGAACGGTATGAACTCCATTATTCATTGGGTGACGATTTTGTCTGAAGTCAAGCAGTTGAAAATAATGCGGGAGGTCGATGTCATAAGTATCGGAATATTGACCGTGCGGTGCTGCCTATGACCCTGCCAATAGGTGATTTATACAACCTCTTAGCCTATAGTTGGGCATTAGGCATCCGCAGGATGTGCAACGGCTTTTGCAAAGACGTCAAAATATATTGGCAGTCGTGAAGGTCTCCCATCCGCACTCCACAAGCACAATTGTTGCACCGACCGCATAGCGTTGTGGTCATCCCTTTCCAGGCCCCAAGTGGATGAATAGAACCACAGAGAAAAGTGAATCAGGTAGAAAAGAAGTCCCTACCCATATGTTTGATGTTCCAAACTCATAGCAAACCAACTGAGACTGTGTTTCCCCCGCAATTGCCATGCACCCGGGAATTATGTGTGTGATATCGAGTAGGGCGATATGGAATGTATCGTGGCAGCGGTGGGGGACGGGACGGATATGAGGCGCCTTTGGAAGGTTAGTGACTTGTTTCAAGGAGTACTCAGAGGCTCTGTCTTGAAGTAGAACAGTGAAGCTACCGAGTCGTGTGGTACGCTGTAAAACAGGTTGAAGAGGGTAGGATCCGAGAGATGCCAGTGCTGTGAGACCTCGTGGCTGCAGGTACAGAGGGACGGTCACAACGACAGGTACCTGCAAGACAGAGGGGTTAAGGTTAAAACAAATGAAGGAATGACGGCAGATGGCAGAGCACTTCTGTTCACGTAACGAGGGCCACGTCCCGGCAGTGAGGGTAACGAGTATTGTAGCCGAAAAGAGGAATTATTGGACGTACCAGAGGTGTCGGGCCAACGCCTACTAGACACTGGAATGCTTTCTCCTGAACGGCAAGCTCTTCTAGCGACTATGCTGGACGATCAGGTACCACGCAGCTGGCTGGACGACGCATGTTGCTGGCGGGGATGGAGAAGTTGAGACGAAGGCATTATGGACAGGGAAGGCTAGTAGGGTCAATCAACGGAGTGAGATGGCGTATGCGGACTTGCTGGAGCGGGAGAAAGTGCCATTAATTACTAGTTTGCGCCTCGACAATAGATATGCTAGATGTCTATGGGGAAAGGCACGGTAAGGGCTGAGGACAGGCGGGAAGAGGGTTAGGTGTGCCCCTCTGGCTAGAAATTAAACTACACAGATCTTGGAGATCCACCGGACTTGTGAAGGCCAGTCGTTCACTCCCGACCTGCCGCCATCTTCGCCATCTTCATGCAAACTCCTGGCCCCGTTCATCTCGACCGCTCGTACCTGCACTCCTGAGCCGGCGTGGGCGACGACGAGCAGGCGGGTATCGTCAACGGCGCAGTCAATCCGCCTCGAAGCAGCAAATGGGCAACCTATCGCTGGCCGTCTACAAACTCTGGCTGCCAACTCAGCAACTCTTTAATCTGCGGTCTTATGCCTGCCGTTTGCCCATGCATTCCGAGGCGAAGTCGCATAATGCGGCCAATAGGCGCCTTCAGTCCGCTGAGCTTTGGGGGCATTTGCCGCCTGTTAGGTTTTTGAGTCAGGCCGCTGTTCGAAGCCGTCTATAGCTTGGAGCGGATCATGGTTCGTCGCACAGCTGTAACAGTGACAACCGCCCGCAATCGTCATCGGCCCAGACTCGGGTGCGAGTCGAAGGGAGGATCGTGAGTTTGTTTCAGCAGCCGGCTTGGTTGACGAACTGTGCAGCCGGCGAAAGGATTTTTCTTCGTTGCTTGTTGGTCGTGTGCTTTGCAGGACCCTAGGAAGCCAGGGCGAGTCTCGGTAACCCCTAGCACTGATACAGTTGGGACCTGCCTCTGCCAAATTACTTGTCTTCTCGGTACGAGGGACTGTACATATACTTTGATGCAAGGTACACACTACCTTTCTCCAATCCCTAGTCCTCTCCCTCATTCCAGGAATCAAGCCACCGCTGCTCGTCAGTCGAGTCCAAGGGAGCTGAACTTCGAACCGCATCGTACCACTGGTCCACTACGGCGTATACCGGGCGCTTTCTGGAGAATAAGAAAATTACCCTGTTCCTGTCAGGGGATCCATCATTACACCACACCCACCCAGGTAGTGGGGCACATTGACTTCATGGGGGCCAATATTTTTCAAACCTGAGGGGTCCCTTATTCCCAGAACCGCCGGCAAAAATTCAATACCCTGTGCAACACGAGGCGAGTACTTTGTACGGTCTTGGTCGTCGCCATGATAACGTAGGAACTTGAAAGTGCTATATATAAACTTCTATATCTCTCGTGCATCCAAAACTCCCTCCGTTGCTCATACAAACTCCGAGTTGTCATACCAGAAAAACATAGATTCACCCCAAAGCCTCGTCGTTTTGCGTAATAGTGGATTATCATACAATGAATAGTTGAAAAGAAATCGAAAATTCTAAACGCTCGGACGCATCACAACCGGATCCTCCTGGTAGGAGAGTTCCGATACCGCCGACATGGCATCCGCATTTCTTCGATCACAATGTCTTCCTGTCCCCTCCGATATCTCCGAGACTGCATCATCTTCTGGGTCTGCGAAAGGAGATCGCACTCTTTCTTCTAAATTGGAAATGAGGTTCGTTTGCGAATGCGCAGCTGGCCCCTCTTGGCGAAGGCTGGTGTCCCGCGAGAGTGGAGCCAGGCTTCGTGGTTGATAGGGCGGAGGAGGTTCATCGGGTTGCTCAGCGTGGTCACCAAATGGATTTCCAGCCGCAGCGTTATCGTGCATCGAGACGACGTCCGACGTATCAATTCCAGTATAATAGGCTCCATTCGATCCGGACTCAATGGGCCCCAGAATGACAGGCTGTGGAGCTACTGGTGATGCAGGTGGTGGAGAAATAGTCGGCGATGCTGCGTATTGGGGTCGAGCGACATACTGAGGCTGCGACTGAGGTGGACAGGGTGACTGAGAATATGATGTGTTGTGTTGCATTTTCATTTCCTGGCCGACATTCTGGACATTCTTTGAACGCTGACGCCGACGTCTACGCAGGTAGAAGAAGATGATGAGACCGATAACACCCAAGATTAGGATGGGAATAATAGCCGCCGCAGCGTACTTTACTGTATGGTTTGGAGAGGAGTTATTCGGTAGAGGCGATGAGTCTCCCGGGCCATCGTTGTTGTTATTGAAACCAGTCGATGTCGGGTTAGGGTTCCCAGAATCCCATGGATCCATTGTTGTCGGGGATGGTTTATTATCAGAATACGGAGTCGTTGAATAACGATCAGGACGACTTGTGGTGACTGGCGATGAACCGCCTGTCGTTGTCCCGGTTAGCGACCTTGTATAAAGAAAGCTTTTAAATTCAGAAGGTAGCCATGTGGGTGACGGTCTGTAACGGGTGTCCCAGGATGCTATCTCATGGAACTGTCTTGGAGGCCACCTTTTTTCTTTTTGCTTATGATGGGCATTGCGCTCGTTAATCCCCTGAATCATGGAGAGGAAGGTCAAAGATAAAGCCGGAGGGGGCTGTGGTAGTTATGGCTCCCCGGGCAGGCAACGGGGCTGACCTACGGGCCAAGAAGCGTCGGACTTTGAAGAGGGTAATTGAAATGCCAAGCAGGAAGAATAGGATTCTTAACTGATCGATGCGCGCTCTTCTACCTTTTTCGTTCGTCTCGTCAGCGAGATGAAACTTAAAACAAATCTCTGGAATGTTCATGGCGGCAGCGATCTACTCATTGCACACTGCGGGGCCGGACGGCGGAACTTACAGATAACCAGTCGTGTAATGTACACTTCCGTCCACAAATGATGGGTGAATGATTTCAAAGTACATTCAAACGTCCAGCAGGTCTCCGAATAGTCTTGATGGCGAAGTATGGGGTATTGTCACCGGTGAAGCGATTGAGATATCTCCCACGAAGAAAGGCTGGGGAAGCGCAAAGTGGCATCTGTAGAACCTGTTCTGCAGGCTTGCTCTCTTCTTCGAAGATGTCCGACAAGCTGATGCTGGTTCGGCCAAACATATCGATAGACGGCTGGCACAGCCTCAGAGGCCGCAGCAGCGCAAAGCTCTCCACTCCGCTTTAGGTTTGGTCCGGATGATTCGCACATCCAAGTATTTTTAGCTTTTGCCTTGCCAGGGATTCTTGCGCTTGGCTAGGAATTATTTCTTACTTCAAAAACGTTTTGCTCATGTTTTTGTCCACTTCGGCTCGCAAACCGAGGCAACTATTGTGGCCTACCCTTATACATGTTAACAAGGTGCTAAAAACCTCATACCATAGGACTGAACCGGATTAATAATTGCAAGCTGGGAAAAGAAATGACACCCGAAAGAATGAATACAGAGGCAAGAATAACCGACTCCTCACGGACCACACATGCAGTCTATCTCTTCGAGTTTTCTGATCCGTCGCAGTGGCACAGTTTCACGAAAGCCTACTCCAACTCGTCTGAGCGCTGGCATCGGAGGCTAGAACCAATCACGTCTGATTTAGAGGATTCGGTGACCGAGTCTCTGTACCGCTACAAGACCTGTGAGATCGGGAACAGTTCTGAGCCGCCCTCCGCTGTTGGGGTCTGCAGTGGACAAAATCTGGCGTGGACTCGGACGAGATTCGGGCTCTTGAAATCCAGTCATTGGTTCAATCGGCCGGTTGTCGTTATTGGCAGCGATTCATTGATGGTGAGTTGTTGTAGGAGTAACCTACCTAAATATCCTTGCAGCGGCTTGAGTTACCATGCGAAGTGAATGGACTTGTTAGCGAAAGGCATGAACAGGCTGCTCAGTATTTCCTGCCACTACTACTGCGTCTCCAGACGGACCCTTAGTTTTCCCACGTTGAATGATCGATATAAATGTTTGCCCAGAAATGGTCGCGTGCGATTGGTCATTGCACACAAAGCCCAACCACGCACGTGATGTTACGTCATCCAACTAGCTCCTGATGGGAATCACAGCACCTAGCTAATCAATAACTGTGACAGCCTCTAACATTCGTAGAACAACCTAAGCATAACTACCTACCTAGGTACACCTGGAGACATTCCGAAATGACCGACCGTCTCAAAGGTCTAACAAAAGGAGGATGGCACCCGCAAGGAAAAGATGGCCGCAAAGAGAGTTGGCGGGGTGATTTCAAAGGTATCGACACAGTGGTGAGTGAGAAGACTACTTTCCACCAGTCTATAATCTAACGCATCGCTGTAGGCAGGATGGATGGGTAAGAAAAAGAATTCCGCAGATGAAGCCAGCGAACATCAGTCTGCTCCGCTATCCACTCTGAAAGACCCTGCTCAGTTCGCTCCACCTCCCAAACACATTCATTACCATGGTACTGCCGCAGCTCCCAACAGCTTGACTCCGGATCGCCAAGGACTTGGAGCTCCGCTTTCACAAGAAGAGTCGGATGCTAAACGAAGATTAGAAGAGGCGGTGGAAGCGCAAAGAAGAGCAGAGGAAGAAGCAAATAAGCCACCTTCAGGGCCATATAAAGTGAATACTACTGGATTGAGCACGACGCATCTTCCTAAACCTCCCATAAGGCGTTTAGATCAGGATGCCCAATCGCCTACCGCAACTCAACCAAGATCAAAGCCCGCTCTACCTCCCAGATTACCGCCGCGACAAAACTCTCATCCGGATAGCTATGCTCCGACACCTCCTCCTCCGTATTCCGAGAGTGCCCAAAATGGACCTGCGCAGGGTCAGCTTAATCAGGGAGCACTGAATAGACTCGGTCAGTCAGGTGTGTCTGTGCCGGGATTCAATATTGGTCGAACTACGTCGCCTCCGGTCCCTCCTCGCCAGTCTCCATCCCCTGCAGTATCTTCAAGTCCGTCGATTGGTAGTAATAGAGCTCCGCAGCTTGGGGAACTTCAATCGAGATTCGCTAGAATGTCGACGTCCAGTCCTGCACCGCAAGGCTCCTCCACTGGGACTTCCTTTGCTGAGAAGCAAGCAGCGCTAAAAACTGCGAGTTCGCTACGGAACGACCCATCAAAAGTGTCTGTTTCAGACATGAGAAGTGCGGCATCTACCGCCAACAACTTCCGCGAAAGGCATGGAGACCAAGTAACGACAGGATGGCGAACGGCCAGTGGACTCAATCAGAAGTACGGCGTCACAGAGAGAGTAAACAGCTATGCATCTGGGGGAGGTACTGCTTCTCCGCCTCCGCAGTCTCCAACTATGGGGGCTTTTGGAAAGAAGCCGCCTCCGCCTCCGCCACCTAAAAAGAAGGGTTTACTGGATCCCCCAACTGAAGCGCCCCCAATACCGCTGGGAAGCAAACCTAAACCGTTGGGGTAATCCTTTGAAGTTCTTTAGTGTGATATTATTTGAGCCTTATCCGCACATTCTTTGGGGCATGGGGCCATGATTGATGATCCAGCAGTTGGAAAACCCGGATGAATAGGTGTTTTGAAATTCCGGAGGTGGGTATCATCAACGATCAGGGTAGCCGTCATCGGCAGAGCGTGTCGGTGTTGTACAATTTGTAGTAGACTTGTATATACCCCTATAAGCCTTGGTCGTTAAGCAGAAGACGGCCTGTCTTTGGTCTCTATCTTTGGTGTAAAACAGGTCGTTTAACCTATGACCGCATTCAATGAACGTACAGAAAGAGTGGCGTAATGGGGCCTTGTTAGACAGGATTCTCTGGAGAGTGCAACCTGCATTAGGAGACGATGGGAACGGACTAAACTGCGACTAAAACTGCCCTGCTCTGGGCGCGCCGGTTGCGTGATCCGGCCAATACCAGCACCTTGGTACTTGCGCCACTCTTGGTCTTGGCCTGCTCACGTGCACGATTCTAGCAGCCACTGGGTGCAAGGTCCTGCCTCAACGGTTGACGTAATAGCAGGAGCTGCTCCCAGAGCGCCGTACAAAGGATGGATGGCGCAAACAAGAGAACACTTGCTCGCACTCTTATCATCTTGTCATCTTGTCATCTTGTCATCTTGTCATCTTCACGAGCCACAGGTTGACTGCTTGCGAGCGCTACAATCGACACAGGGATCCTGCGCAGGCCTCGGTTCGTACGTCATGGTCTAGGTCGTACCGAGAGGAATTCGCTCAACAAATATTCTAAGCGGTCTCGCTCAGGAACAACCTCAAACAGCTTCTTCACCGACACGCAACAACAGAGTCACCGCCATCGCCCTCTTCGAACCCTGTTCTTTGTCGTTAATGTCCTGTTGATCCTATTCCAGGGCGCTTTCTGCCCCAATTGACCTTTTCCACAACATCCTGCTCCACCAACTGCCAACTCAACATACCGCTTGGCAAACAGCTGCCTCTCAACGACAATGTCGGGCCCTTCGATCAAGATTGGCTTTCCCCCTTCGTCGCTCTTCAAATTTCCACCGGATCCTGCTCCGCCCGCTCTACCACCTCCTTCCGACGAACACACCTTCAAGGCACCATTCGGCATTTCTACCGATCTCTACAATAGCCTTCTCTCATTTGCGTGGCCTCTGATAATCGCCTCGGTCTATGCGTTTACTGTCCACTCTATCAATGCCTACAATAAGACGCATGGGAATCAGCCGTGGCGCATCAGCAAGACAAGGATTTTCTATGCCTTCGTCATCATACATAATGTCTTTCTTGCTGTCTATTCCGGAGTTACATGCGTCGCCATGATACGAGCGCTGAAACATGCAATTCCCAGATATGACAGTGATAATGCGCTCGTCGGGACAGTAGATGCCCTTTGCAAAATCCATGGCCCTCGGGGTCTGGGTGATGCTGTCGCGTTCAATGGAAGTACCAACCTATGGGGTGTCAACAACAAGCTTATCCACCTGGGGGTCAATAATCTGCCTGACTCAACCGATTTGGGCAGGGTTTGGAATGAAGGACTCGCATTCTGGGGATGGTTCTTCTATCTCTCCAAGTTTTACGAGGTTCTCGACACGTTCATCATTCTCGCCAAGGGCAAGCGGAGTACAACTCTTCAGACATTCCATCATGCTGGCGCGATGCTCTGCATGTGGGCTGGGATCCGCTACATGTCTCCCCCAATCTGGATGTTCGTCCTTGTCAACTCGGGTATTCACACGATGATGGTAAATCTCCCTGTCCAAACAATGAGTAGACAACAAACTAACTCACGCTCAGTACACCTACTACACGTTGTCTGCCCTACATTACCGAGTTCCTCAAGCTGTCAAGCGCGCCCTCACGAGTCTTCAAATTCTACAATTCGTCGTAGGAGTAATATTTGCGGCTCTACACCTCTTTGTCTCCTATACGATCCCCGTCTCTGTGGCTTATACCTTCTCAGAATCTGTGGCTTCCGCAGCCTCTGCTGTATCAGCTACAGCATCGTCTGTCCTCCACGATGAGGTGGTCGCAGCCGCTACCGCTACCGCAGGTGCATTCATCAAGAGACTGGTCTATAGAGCTGCTGGTGAAGAAGGACTCGCCGAAAATGTCATGAAGGACTCACCTTCAGCATTCCCCCAACCTGTTGTTCACACGGGGCAGCATGTCTTCCACCAACCCGTTCAACACGTTAGATACAGGACTCAATATCAAGAGGTACACTGCATCGATACGACCGGGCAGTCTTTCGCCATCTGGCTGAATTTGATCTACCTCGCCCCACTCACCGGCCTATTCATCCGATTTTTCGTCAAGTCCTATATCCGTCGTACATCCGCCTCGACTAAGCATCCGACCAAAAAGCGTACTCTTTCCAAATCCGGACATGATGCTGCTCGTGGCGTAGAACGTGAAGTTGATTCGGTGGGTAAGGCTTTCGAAGACGGCGAGATCAAGGCAGCAAAACAGCTTAAGAACAAGAGCAAGAATTTAGAGCTAGGAAAGTCCGGACAGGTAAGCAAAGACGCGTTGAAATTGAACGATCAGCAAGCCAAAAAAGTCATTGAAAACTTCAAGCTCAAAGTCTCAGAGGGCCTAGAAAAGGCTAATCTGAATGGTCAGGCTACTAAGGATGAGTCTGAAAACTTTGCGAAAGATCTCATGGAGAAGGGTTCTCCGCGACGAGAGAAGCAGAGTGCGCCCGCGGCTAAGAAGGACGGTAAACAGAGCAATGAAACACATGGAACGGCCGAGGACAACCGTGGGGAGAGTAACCGTGAGGCGAAAGCAGAGAAGGACGATAATCCGAGCAATGGAACACGTGAACCAACTGAGGACGACCGGAAGGATAGTCATACTGATACGAAAGCGGGGAAAGACAACAACAAGACCAACAAACCACGTAAGATAACCGATAACAACCAAAAGGAGAGTCAAACCGGATCGAAAAGGGCGAAAGACGCAAACAAGACCAACGAGACACATGAAACAGACGAGGACAACCAGGGTGGTAGTCATACCAAGTCAAAACCGGAGAACGATGACAACAAGAGCAACGAAACTCGCGAACCAAACGAGGGCAACCTAGATGATAGTCATACCTGGTCGAAAGTGGAGAGGGATGAGAAGGAAGAAGAAGCCTTGGAGGACAGCAAGATCGAGCCTCTGAAAGCCCAGAAGGAGAACAACCAAGTCAATGGTGGAATCCCTAAGAACGAGGACAAGGGGACAAAAGTGGAAAAGGACGAGAAGGAAGATGCAGTATTGGAGGACAGTAAAATCGAGCCCCTGAAAGATCAGAAGGAGGACAACCAAACCAATGGCAATATTACCAAGAAGGAGTAGAAGGAGACGAAAGACGATGAGCCGAACGGAAGTGCCGGGCCTCAGGGCTTGAGCATTGCTGATGTGGTCAAAGAAAGTAAAGAGTTGTGCGTCTCTCTTCTTGGTGCAACTACTAGTTTGAGGTCTAGGAATGTTGTTCCTCCACCTGCTTCTACGGCTTGCTGGGTCACAGATATATATAGCAGTTCTGCTTTTCCCTTTCTTTGAGAAACTCGCTCCCTTTGTGGAGCGTGTGGCTGGAGCGGACCACAAGTTTTGCTCTAATTTTATTTCCTTCAAACCAGGGTTTTGGGCGGCTTGCTGATGCGACTGATGGTTCTTGTTCCAGGGGCTATAACCACTTTTCCGTACCTCTCTAAGCGTAGAGTCCCTGAAGGAGGGACGCATGGAGTACTGCAAAGATTGCGAGGATAGATAGTTTTGCACCAAATTGGCAATGGCCTTGTTTAACCTTCTCTGTGTTGAATGTGAGGCTCGAAAACGGTGCCGATATCGGGCGGCAGCCGGGGTGTTCGAAAACGTGGGGCAGCCGAGGGGCTGTACATAATTTCTGCAGGCTGCATCGTCACCTCTCACTCAACACTATACTCTGACAACCATGTCTTCTTTTAACATCGTCGTGTTTGGAGGTGAGAATCCATCCAAGAGCTCTAATAAGTTTATGCTGATTCAATTGACTACAGGTGACGGCTGTGGACCTGAGGTAATTCTAGAAATCTGTGCATGTTGAAGGACGAAGCTTACTCCAACGATATCAGGTTATTGCAGAGGGTGTAAAGGTATGGAATAACGAATCCACACTGGCCCTTTATAGTAGCTCACTACTTCTTCTTCAGATCCTCAAAGTCATCGAGAAAGAAATACCGGACGTCCAGTTCAAATTCGATGAGCACCTATTCGGAGGGGTGAGTTCCCCATTTCATGCTGACTGTCAAGGCTTTTTAACGCGTTTTCTAGTGCTCAATCGATGCCCATGGAACCGCATTAACAGAAGAAACCCTCGCCGCCGCAAAAGCAGCCGATGCCGTTATCCTAGGTGCAGTAGGCGGACCTGTACGTCTCGCTCAACCGTTCTACCCAATCCAACAACTACACCCCATAAGAAAGCTGACATCTGATGAACTGCTAGAAATGGGGCACAGGCAAAGTCCGCCCCGAGCAAGGGATTCTACGTCTCCGCAAAGAACTCAACACATTCGGCAACCTACGCCCCTGTTTCTTCGCCTCCGACTCCCTCGTCGACGCCTCCCCCCTCAAAGCCGAAGTCTGCCGCGGCACAAACTTCAACATCATCCGCGAGCTGACGGGTGGCATCTACTTCGGCGAGCGCAAAGAAGAGGAGAACGGAGATGGCAAAGCCTACGACGTGGAGCCCTACAGCACGTTCGAAATCGAGCGGATAGTCCGATTAGCGGGGAGCTTGGCCCAGGCCGAGAACCCCCCTGTGCCGGTTTGGAGTCTGGATAAGGCGAACGTGCTTGCGACGAGTCGGCTTTGGAGGCGGACGTTTGAGCGCATCATGAAGGAGGAGTTTCCGCAGTTGAAGAGTGGGACGCATCTTGTTGATTCGGCGGCTATGCTTATGGTGAAGAATCCGCGTGCGCTGAATGGTGTCGTCGTGACGAGTAATCTGTTCGGAGATATTATATCCGATGAGGCGAGTGTGATTCCGGGTTCTTTGGGTCTATTGCCCAGTGCTAGTCTTACGGGCATCCCGGATGGAAAGACAAGGGTGAATGGGATCTATGAACCTATTCACGGTAAGAGAATGCCCTTCTTATTTCTCTCTTCCGTTTCTTTTTCAGCACCAAGACACCATTAACTCAAGTGTTGTAGGCTCCGCACCAGACATAGCAGGCCAAGGCATCGTCAACCCCGTAGCCACCATCCTCTCGATGAGCATGATGCTGAAGTACTCTCTCTGCCGCCCCGATCTCGCCCTCAAAGTCGATGAAGCGGTTAAGATCGCCATTGAGAGCGGTGTCAGGACGGCGGATATTGGTGGTAAGGCGAAGACGAGTGAAGTGGGCGATGCGGTTGCCGAGGAGTTGACGAAGCTGCTGAAGAAGTAGATAGCGTGGTTAGGGACAGGAAGACTGTCAGAGGGACAATCGTTGAGCTGGACATGGGAATCGTGGAGGAGAGGGGTATTTCGACGAGAGAAAGCTAGGCCCGATCTTTTTCGAGGAGGAGAAGAGCATAGAAATGATGGGAATCATGAAAAAGCATAATATCATTCATCTGCAATAGGCAGATTGAACTACAAGATGAATACATCTACCAAACTTAATTTCCTCTGCATCTGCCACTGTCGAAACACGCGCAACACTTTCCCAATTTACCTCCCCAATCGAGCAGTAGCACTTCCTTCCTAACCATCCCTTTTCCAAGTATTCTCACACAACATGCATGCAGACAAGCATTGAGTTGTCGACCTCGCCTACACGACACCGTCCCACAACATAGTCTAGCTCATACACCTCCGACTGCACGACATAGTAAACTTCGCCACCAGCATGAAACGAGCGGACTTCTGAAAGCACCTAGAACCTTGCGTCACGTTACGTTGCGTTGCGTTGCGTTTCACGAAAACGCATCTTGGCGATAACGAGGGCTTGGCGCTGTGGGGAATCGTGGAACGTGGGACAAGGTTGGCTTGAGAGCGGGTGGATTGTTACGCAAAGTGTGTGTGTGTGTGTATGTGTGTGAGGAGGGCGATGCGGTGGAGAGTTTGGGAGTTTGGAGCTGGAAGCTGGAAGGAGAATGGTGTGTAGAGATCACTGTGTAAAGGAGAGGTGGATTCTTCTCTCTTGCTCTTTTTGATTATCTTTTAGTCGTCAATCGTTTAGGTTGAGAGTAAGCACGCGAATGGGACGGTGGAGTTGGATTGGCTCGAGGTAGAGCGCGTATGGTGGGTGGTGAGGGTGCAGGAAGAGGAGGGTTATGGGACGGCGGCTGGTGGTTGTGTATATAGTGGTTTTTCGGATGGGGATGCCGAAGGTGAGAGAGTGGTGGGCCTGGCTTTCGGTATTAGCTTGGGCGGCAAAAGAGAGTGGAGGAGAGCAAAGGGCATTCGTGAAGAGCGTACCGGGATGGTACTGGGATGGACATTTCGAAATAAAGCGAAAGGTACAGAAGTAGTGGTCTCTGAATGTCTGGGTTGTCGCGATGGTTCTGCTTGCTGGAGTCTTGAGATATTAAAAGGGAAAGTCGGTGGAGCATAGTGAGAGGTGTTCCTCGTCGATAGTTCTATAGCTTTCTAAGCTAGTCCTGCCCTCGAGCCATCGAAGATCAGGGTCCCTCATCTAGAATGACATGAAAAGCAGAAGAAAAGAGTGTGAATGTGATGAGTAAATTGGCGATTGTGGCTGCATGACCTAGGATACATAAGATTCAAAGAATATGTTGCCAGGCTGGTGAAAATGCTGCATGACGTGCGGAATAGCCACTGTTGATATGGCTTTTCGGATGATACTCATACAGAGCTTGTGCTTGTGTGAAAGCCTGCAGAAGCTGAAACACTTCATGATCTGTCGACATTTTGGCGCATAAGGGTACAAATCCTGTTGCTTTGGGATGTTCCTCGAACTGGAAAAGGGTAAAGTGTCTCCTTAAAGGCTTAACGTCGTGGTTGACCGCGGGGAGAGGTTCCAATTGTGGTGATAGCCGGTATACGGTGGCTGGACGATCAAGCAGTAGAATGTGCTAATTGCGAGGTGCAGGATCTTGCATGCATGCGCAAGCCGGTCGCGGCGAGTTCTGTCGGATATCCATGTGATGTGATTGACCAGGGCTTCTTGACAGAAGCAACTTCGGCAAGTTAGCCATGGTAGACGTGGACGCCTGACCAGTTTGATGTGAGAGCAGGTCAAATGACAAATGTCGGCGCTTCGAAGCTTCGGTAGGGATGAGGCCGTGTGGTAGAAGAGCGAATATATCATTTGATGTCCAATTGTCCATTTCAATTGAGGTGATGGTGTTGGCCCAATCTCAATGTACGCCTGACGCCATGCACCAAATTGAATGTTACCCAGCTTTTGGATACGGAGGATAGAATCCGGGGAAACGATAGAAAGAACCATGGTGTCTGTACGGAAACCGAGGGAATTACCAAGACCCGGTGTTCAGTCTAATTGTTGTATCAATCCATGACAACACCCTGGATCCTGTGAAACTGCAGGTACCCAAATACGCATGACAAGATTCGAAGAGCACTCCGGAAGCGTAGTGTTCCAGGTTCCTTGTGCCACCAGTGTTGGGTTGACGGTAGGGTAGAATATTACTAAAGTAAGCCACTCCGGGGTGCACGGTTATGTCACTTCCCATTTGGGGCTGGCAGGAAAACAAATGCTTCCCACAGTTTATGCGAATGGGAATGTTGGAAACTTAGGTGATTGTGATTATGCAGGTGTAAACGAAACGGGTATATGGATCGGTGTCGGTGAAACGCCTTATGACGCCACAATCGACAGATTCGGATGCGACAACTTCGTGATTAAACACTCAAACAACGAAGAAGGGGAGCTAGGTTTTCAGACGGTTTCGTACCCAGCTCGGTTATATGGACAGCCTGTGGCATTGGGGGAGGTGAATGCTGGTTGAGAGAGTTGGATGTTGTCCAAATCACCAACACCCTGAGCATGTAAACGTCGCTGTTCGATCTCAACTTCAGCGTTAATACCGCCATCGCAATGCGTCCCGCGATCGGTTTTCTGGTACGACCATGGAGTGTCGTTCAGAACGTAGTCCGTACTTTCCGGTTGCCTGCCGCTGCCTGCGGTCATTTCAGTAGAAGTCTTCCCCTTGCTGAAGGTAGATGTGGTCGTTTTCGAAAGAGTACTGTCGGTTTTGCTGGAAGATTCATGCCCTTTACAGTCGGCCTCGCTGGTTTCAGATCCTGAGTGCGGGCTTGGGCGGAACGAGCGTGACATTCGTCTCGCTGAATTGGAGGCTGACGACTTGATCGACCGTGCTTGTATGAACAGGCTTTTGAGAAAAGGCCGTAAAGTCGCGAGGCAACCGGCAATAATTCCTATACCTGGCTCAATGGTCGACCAAATGGCGGTGTTCGTTGCGTTCCCTTGCAAGCAATTAGCTTCTAATCAATGAACAGCTGCGTGAACCACCTACAGTAGAAGTCATCGGTCTCCGTCAAGCCTTCTGCATACCGAAAGCGGACGATTGAACAGATACTACCCCTGCGCCAATGTTAGCTAATCTAGGTCGGCACTCGATTGGCAAATGAGTTCGCAGAAACTAAATCCAGATGGTGAAGTATATTTTAATCATCGAGCCGCACCTTTACATGAAATAAGACTTTTATAAGTCTTCGGTAGATCTTAGGTGGATGAGCTCGAAATTTACTTACAGAGCACCTAGAGATAATATAAAGCCTACAGATAGTTTCGAGCGCAAGCTTAGATTTAAGTTCCATAAAAGCGATATAGGAAGAGTCGCAAACACCCAATCCGTAATTGTGGTGATGGCAGCGTTTTGGTATGTGAAGAACAAATCTACCGAGTGTGTGGCGCATCTCGAAGCCAGTTGATGCTCCAGATAATGGCTAACGTTGGTCCCGCAGCGGAAGATGACATAGAAGAAATTGGCTGAAGACGAAACTGTGCTGAGTGTGACCATTGCGTAGATCAAATTTCGCTGCCACGGTTTGACAACGATGCGCATGAAGAATATTCCAAGGGATATCTTGAGAACCATAATTGTGACAGTGTATGTAGCTTCGCTCAATATCGTAAACTATTCCCCCTTGTCAGACGATTCTACCCAGATGGAAGGAGTTCTCACCTTAATAAGAAAGTGAAGTTGATCGATGTTGGTCAAATGAGTTCCCCCGCCATGGGCTTCAATGACGATCATAGTAGCACAGTAAACCGTAAAGACCATCTAGGAAATGCGGCGGTCAGCACAAAGTACTAAAGCTCAACTCTAAGTGGCATACTCACCGTGGCAAAGATTATCGTGGCATCATCCCAACCAAAATTAGAGATAACATATGATCGTGTCCATATGCGAAGAGAGACGAAGACCCAGGTGCATACGAGAAAGGCGATGGCTATCTTGTTCTGGACAGCTCCACGACTGGCCAAAGAGGTATCGCCGTGTACTGCCATGATGCTGGAAGCGCAAGGGCGGGTGTTTTTGCATATGGAATCCCTAACAGGTCAATGTCGATGATGGCGATGAAGACAGACGATGCACCAGATAGCGATACATCATATCATGTGAAGTGTGGTCAAAACTAGAAACATGTAGTTGGAATGAACGCATGTATTAAAGTACGAAGAAGGGGTTTCTGGGCATAGATACGAGAACGGTGGCACGCCTAATGGCGGAAAGCAGCTGGAGAAGACCAACGAGTGGACGAAAATGGGTACGCCAGGTAACGCAGTTTAGTGAAACCGATTCCGAACAACAAGCATACTCCTGGGTGGAGATGCGGGCCGGGGATTTCTTTTACAGTTGCAAGGATTCCGGCTTGCAGAGTGAAGGGTGCCAGTTCAGCAGCCACGACGTAGTACTGCATGCCGCATCGAGCGCCGAAGATGTGGGCGCCGTCCTGGAGAAGAATCGGCACCCCAACGGGTCTATCATTGGCTGGGAGGCCATGGTAGCAGGCTGGTCGTCACACCGATGTTCTTGATGATGACAGCAAAAGCAACTGAGTGCTGTTGCGGTCTTCGCCAATCAGTATGTAGGTTAGCTTGTGTAGCAATAAGAAGATATGGGTCATAAACCTTATTGCTCTGTCGAAGGGAAATGAACAGATAGTCAGTCCCGCAACAACACCAACTGCTGGCCGTCTTCAGCCAGTGATGATAGGGAGGCTTGCGAGGTTGTGGAGAGGGATCACGGCTGGTCCCAAGCACAAGGCATTGTTCCCGAGAAGGGACCAGCCGCCGATCCCTGCGCCCGCCGATCACCCGCCCTGCAACGACACAACCACACAGCTGTGTGGTGACGGCCGCAGCATCCAAAAGGGGTCGGGAAGAACCCGCAACAGAGCCTCCGCGTCCATTGGTTCGAGACTCTTCTGCTTGGAAGAGTTGCCATGAATTCACTTTCACTCTGATCGGCCAGTAACCAAAGCTTCCGTCCGCGTGTACGATACACGTAACCTCTTGTTCTTACCGCGACGCGCCCGCTCATCAAACTTTGGGACAGAGCTGCGTTCCCGGTAGTCGGGCTTTCGGTATGAGCTTATAGCCCACGCCATATCAATATAAGCCATACGCCACAATTGACGTCTAAAACCGAATCCTCGGCTGAAAACAATGCCTCCATCACTGCGTCGACGTGCTCAACCCCAACCATCCTCTCCTCAGGTTCAACATTACGTGGATCCTGTATCCGACAGCGATGAAGCCGATGGAGAAGAAGTCGCGGATGAAGACCTAGTCGACGAGCTAGAAGGTGAAGAAGCGGAGGAAGAAGAGCATTTAGGTATGTGAGCGTGTGCTGAGGCTATTCGGACCGAGAGATCTTCCTGCACTTTCCTGTCTATCTATTCATTGCTGCGTCTACGAGGCAACGAATCTTCACGTGTTCAATCATTCTCAGGGTTTGTGCTTCACTGTCGCATTCAGCTCAGTCTCGTAGTTTCCTCGTCAGCCTGATGTAGCCACCTGTCACCATGTGCTTTCCCATTTACATTTTGTCTTTTCAAAAAGTCTCGTCAAATTATTTCTTTGGACCGATCTCATACCTCTCATTTCTAGGTTTCCGTATCTTCTCTTCAGGACCTTCTTCTCCTTTTCTTGAACAACCAGAACATGAGTCCCAAGCGCCGGCCGCGCAAGCAGAAGACATCATGTCCCATCCAGTGACTGACCCACTACTATTTCCAGAAGAAGATCGACCGCCTTCCCCCGCCTCTCCACCACTCCCACCAAACCTAAAAGAGATCTCCTCCCTCGCCTCCTGGACCGTGTCGAGCAGTAAGCCCGGCTGTTCGGTCCCACAATTGCGCTCTCCATCCACCAACCTCTTCTGGCAGTCCGACGGCCCACAGCCACACCTCCTCAACATCCACTTCTTCAAGCTCGTACGAATAGTAGGATTAAGACTATACCTCGACTTCGAAGCAGACGAGAGCTATACGCCAACTCGAATACTCTTCCTAGCAGGCACGGGGCCAAATGACCTCCAAGAATGGGGCGAAATGAGATTAGAGCAGCCACGAGGCTGGGTCTGGGTTGATTTCAGCGGTGTCGACGATGAACCTTCCACCTCCTCCGACTCCGAAATCGATCTCGCAGAAGACGAGGAAGGCGACTCTGATGACATCTCCCACGAGGAAGAAGATGAAGACGACGACATGCTCCTCGACTCGCCCGCTCGCCGGCGCCGGCGGCGCCGCAACCGTCGAAAGAAGAACTCGAGGATGCCTGTGCTTCGCGCTCACCTAGTCCAAGTCAAGATTCTGGAAAATCATCAGAATGGGAAGGACACGCATTTGAGAGGGTTGCAGATCTTTGCTAGGGATAAGGAAGCGAAGCATGAGAGGACGGTGACGAAGTTCAAGATGACGAATGCACTAAGTGTGAGGAAGAGTGAGGAGGGTACGAGGACGAAAGGGAGGATGTCGATTGGAGCTGGCAAGGGTCTCAGAAGACTAGCACCGAGTGATTGGGATAGGATTCCTGATATTCGGTGAGGAGGAAAGACTTCTTTGGTTTGGAGATGCTGTTAGTGGATGGAGAGTTTGGTGTGAATAGGTCTGGAAAACTTGGTAAGGACGCATTGACAGTTGACAAAAGAGGAATCCAACTCTGAGTAACGTGTATCGAAGCTTGTCCAAACTTCCAAAGTTCTCTATAGTGCGAACATAACTCGCTGCTTAGAGAGAGTATGTGCAGGACCTATATTAAAATTAATTTTGGGCCTAACTGGAATGGGACAAGCTTCAGGAACCATGCTGTGGACCCCACTTCCTTCACTCTCGCAACATCATGTATCCAACGAATCGAAAGACTAATATCTCGATCATGTTCTCTCCCAGCGTCGTCAGAATTGCTGTTTTTCATGTAGAATCTTGACTCGTACTGTCTATACTCCTTCTTCACCCGCATTCGCAAATCGCCCAAAATGCCCAACGTATTCAACAAACTCCTCAAACTCGGCGATCTTGATATCCCATGGGGCATCTATGCTCTGACCTTTACCTGGCTGTGGTTATTGAACATTTTCTTTTTGCGATGGCCGGACGTCGTCGTGAATTGGATCTTTCTCGGTGTTGGTTTCTGTATCATGTTCTTTAATATTGAGCGATTTCTAAAAGTGTATGCGGATTCGCGGGAACCGCCGTTGATACCGCATCGAATACCCTATGTGGGACATATTATTGGCATGTTTCGTTATGGAGCGAGGTATTACGAGATCGTGAAGTATGAAATATTTCTACCCGTTTATCTCTAATGCTTTTCCTAAATCGCTGAAAGTTCCGGGAATCTATGTTCACGATCAGTTTTCAGTACATCCACATACATTCATTCCTTTCCATTTCGATCTACATACTCCCTAGTTCTCAATCGTCTAATGTCCGCATTCCCACTCGTCACCTCCGAAATCCCTTCAAATCAGAAGAAACCCCCTCCCTAACACGCAACACAGCGCGAAAACCAACTACCCAATCTACACGCTACGAACCCTCACAGCCCGAAACATCATAGTCACATCCCCCGCACTAGCAGCCCCAATCCAACGCTCCTCCCGCTCCCTCTCCTTCTACTCCATGATCCTCGAAGTAACAAACCGCCTCGTCGCCTTCAACGAGGCCACCATGGCCATCATCCGGGACAACGTAAACGGTGAAGATGGCGACTACGGTCTGATGCCCGAATCCCATGCTATGGTCGCCAGTGTTCTCTCCCCGGGTCCGGTGCTTAACTCTATGAGCTCTATTCAGCTGGAGAAGTTTTCGGAAATGCTGGGGGAGATCGCGCCGGGCTCTACGAGTCACAGGACGAGTCTCATGACTTTTGTGAAAGAGATCTTCACGAAGAGTAACGCCTATGCGGTCTATGGACCCCAGAATCCGTTTGTCGTACATCCAGGTCTAACGCGTGACTTTTGGGTCTACGAAGACGGGATGATACCCCTCCTAGCGAACATCCTGCCCCAAATCACGGCGCGCAAGCCATATCAAGCCCGCGAGAGGATCCTCTCCGCACTTCAGGAGTTCGTGGAAACGGAAGCTTACAGGAAAGCCTCACCCTTAATCCAAAAGCGCGTCGCCGTAAACTTGAAACACGGGCTCACGACCAAGATGGCCGGCCACGCAGAGCTGATTCTTCTCTTCGGGATCGTCGGCAATGCCGTACCGACAACATTCTGGCTCCTGGCGAATATCTTCTCTCGACCGGATCTGCTCGCTCAGATACGTGCTGAGGTAGCTAAAGCCGTCTCGACTACATCATTAAACGAGAAAGTTATCAGTGTTGAAGTACTGAAAACAGCATGTCCACTATTGGTCTCCACCTACCGCGAGACCCTCCGTACGATCGCCAATCTATCATCTGTGAGATACGTCCTCTCCGACGTCCTCATATCGGATTACTTGCTGAAGAAAGGTTCCATCGTGCAGATCGCCTCGGGCGTAATTCACGCCGATGAGGGAGTCTGGGGTCCAAGTGCAAAACAATTCCAACCCCGCCGCTTCATGAGCTCTTCATCGAACAATGTCGAACAGTTCTCTTCCGAGAACGGGGACCGCAAGGCTGAAGGAGCAAAGGTGGAGTATACGGCTACCCAACTCCCCCAGAACGTCCCATCTGCCGCCTATCGCGCATTTGGAGGTGGAAGCGTGATATGTCCCGGGCGGCATTTTGCGCAGAGTGAGATTGTGGGGTTTGCGGCTTTGGTGGTTTTGGCTTTTGATGTCACTGATGAAAGGGGTGGTGTGATGGAGTTGCCGGAGAAGGACGATACGAGGATTCCGTTGAGCGTTATGAAACCTGTTAATGATCCGATCGTCAAGATCAAGAGGAGGAAGGGCGAGGAGAGTGTTAAGTGGCGGTTGGAGCTTTGAGGCAATGAGGGAAGGGAGTATCTAGAGGAACTGCTCTGGTACCCTTATGATATTCAGTTTCAAAGCGTTGACATACGCCCCTTATTAGTTATGAATCTTCTTCACCCCTAGCTCAGAAGCCTTGAATGCCAGTAGTTTCGGTCATTGCAGCGAGCTGCTTTTTTCTTTGTATCTTTGTATTACGAGGCAAAGCACTCCTCTAGCCGTGCACGAGTGCCTTGATACCAGCAACTATTCCTATTTCAATCGGCATACATAGCTGTATAGGAGCTGATACGGACCCTTCCGGTGTCATTGCCTTCCCAAGAAGCTGAGAGAAAGGCTCATTTGGGGTCTAAACGAGTCTCTGTAGTCGTTACACCACAGAGTAGCAAAAATAGACAACGGCTACGTTCGGCAGAAAAAGAATGAAATGCTGTAGATCGGGGGTGGTTGCCACAATCTCTCAAATTGTTGGCATGGCACAGTACTGACACACACCATTTATGTCACTCTACGACCCATATTTTATCGAGCATTTGGGGTTGATCATATTAGTGCCAAATGAAATATTCGGCATTTGAACGTACCATATCGTTTGCTCTCCGCCTAGCACGGCCTCCGAGTCCTCATAAAAGCAGCAAGGACAATGCCCTCGCATCGTCTCATCGCCCACAAAAAGCATACTCATCTCCACGCATTGACCAGGCTTTGAATATTTAGCCTTCAGCACCGGTATGCGCCAGGCTGAGGATTTAGAACTCACCCGAAATACCCTCTCCCATGCCTTGCGGAAGTTGATTTCCTTTCTTCTGGCAACGTCCCGAAAGTCAAACTCTTGGCGGACAATCTTACCCAAGCCGACATGCTCGAATCTCGCTTTAAGAACTGCAATGAAGGCAGCAGCCGAAGTGATAAAATCGAGATGAAAAGGAGCCGAGCGACCCAGTGCATCGTGGAGAATTACCGGTTGTTGGAGTAATACTTGTGGCGGAGGGGATCGTTGGATCTTCCGGACGTATGCCTTAATTTCGAGAGTATGCTGAATCAGCTCATTGTTTTGCTGTTCAAGAAGTTCGGATCTCTCGCAAGACTCTTTGAGCATATGAAACATCAGGTACTGCTCTTCGGGCGAAAGGCCCCTAGGAGCTGTTAAATTCAAATACACATCTCTTCTCCAACGGTAGACCTACTTGCTCAATTTGTGCTGCAACTCTAATAGAGTCCTATGCTGGTCTCGCCCCACCAACGCGCTTTGCTCGATACCATCCTGAATCTTTGCAAGTTCTCGTCCTTGAGAGGTGGCATATTTCTTTCCTTGCACAAGAAGACAGGTTTGTTGTTGCAAACATGCATTGAGATTCGCCCCAATACCTTCCATCGCCGTCCCCATGGCTTCGCTTTCAGCCTGGATACGTAGCGTTGTTTCTCTTTGAACTTCATTAGCGTTGAATGCTATCACCCACCCGAGGCTCGAGAAGGGAAATAACCTACACTTGGAACGTCAATAACAGCATATCGATTGCATCCACATGCATTTTCACCCCCGACCGGAACTTGACGATATCTTCTTTTTTACATAATGCCCATTGTACCTTTCGGAACGCTTTTTTCCTGCTTTTCGAGAATTGCGATCACTGCCCAATATTTCAAATTTCGCGGTACTTGTCAAGAACTCGTCAACGCATTTCCGGCATCCCTCCACAGCCGAGATAACGGCCTCAGAATGAACCTGCGACAGCGTATCGAGCTTTTGAACGGCTTCAAGAGCACTCTGAAGAGATTTGAGAGAACTCGACAACTCGCTGTAGTCCACTCTAGCACCTCGAGTGTCAGAAAGAGAATTAAATCCATCTATAATAAGCTTGATACCAGCGACAAAGTCCGAAATCGAGACACCAAATGGAAAAACCATGCTAACGACTCGAAGATCATAACAAGGAAGGCTGTAAAATTTTGAGGGCCTTATAGTTGAGCATGCGCAGCCTTATAATCAAGGAGCACGATGCTGGTCCTCAATAGTGAAAGCTTTGGCATGGATTCTAAGAATATTGCTCTATAAAAGTAATGGAAACTAGGCTTGGAAGCTATGAGAAGGCAAAATCTAGAGAGACAAGAGATTTCCGGCATGCGGGGCATCTTTCGAAATCCAAGGCTGAGGATACAAGGCTGAATCAGTGACAACTGTCAAGGCAGCCAAGGCATGCGATTGGCCAATGGTATCTAGACATAAGGAGAGAAACCGATGGAGCTGCGTTACTTATCAGAGACAGGCTGTTCTCGTTCCATCAAGTACTCAAGAAGGCATCAACGACCATGCCAGTGGTGCCAGAGGTAAAGTTACCATCATAGGAAAAACTCACGTGATTGTCCACGAATTTGAGGCCTAAGAGGAGATGACTCCGTAGGTTAGTTTTCTTTGATGGAAAATTCTTGATCATAAAGTCACCTTTACTTTTTCCCATTGGTAACAGAGGGTCAGATAAGATACATAGGTAAGTCAGACGACAATAAAGGGCTTGCGTGACCCAGCGAGTAGCAGAGAGATGGATTCAAGACCGTGACGCCCCAGTTTTAGGATTCCTCTGTCAAAGCACCTTCGTAATAATAAGAGCGGAACTGGGAGCGAGATGCATAACGAGAGAGCTCGTAATGGCGCGATTGACGCGTAGAAAAGCTGCCATGTTGATGATCCAAATAACGCTCAAGCCTCAAGTGGCCGTATACCATGAGAAATTCGGATTTGTCTCGTTACGAAGTGGTAATTTCCGACAGGCGATAGATGAGTGATTTGAAAAGCGCAGGTTGTTGGATCTATTTAAAACTTGACGATTGCATAAGCATATTTTTAGCGCACGGTCCCAGGCGAGACCCTGAAGCTTCGCATTCCAATTTATCTCCCCACAAAGAACGATCGGTCCCTCATCTTGTCTAGGGAACATGCTGCGAATCCTTCTCGATCTGGAGATTCATTAAGACCTTCCAAGGAAGGTGTTTTGCACGTGGCTTTTGTTTCAGGATCCGCGAGAGTGAGGTTCCGAGGATGGCTGTGCTACTTACGGCGCCAATTTGACCACGCATCGTGACCTAATGTTGGAAATCAACGTCTCTTTTCGCAACAAAGTCAAACAACTCATCTAAACAAAGATCTCGGCAGCCAAGTTACCCGTTGCTTGCGAAGCCTAAGAGCACCCACAGTTCCAGCTGGAACGTGCAGCTGAGCTTGTTTTCGCCGGACCGAAGAGCTGAATGCATAGTTCTCCTCCACCTGAGAACATGGTGCGCAGAGACAACGGGAACTCGTTAACCGAGCTGGATGAGGAATCACTGGAACTGCCATTCATCTCGATTCGGCGTGGTGTTGAACGCATCTACCACTGTTCTGGACTAGGACTCTTTACACAAGCATGCAGAAGCTCATGCCAAACTCACAGCTAAGCTTTTTAGGTCGACGATCAAAGCCAGCAGCTTACAAACACTGGCCCAATTAGCAGCGTCGGACATGTTATTTTAGAAACGGCTTTGGTCAGAGAGGGGGTGGCCGCTCTAGAAATGGCTCACCTCAGCCCCGTTCTAGCGCTGAGCACTACCAGGGATGAAAGACAGCCACAATGAGCGCCTTGAACGGTTAGCTCCTGTCCCGAAGTGTTGTGGCTCTCTACCTTTGACCCTCAGTGGTGGAGAGCGGCGCACTCTGCGAACAGCACAGCAGTAGCACTCTTTCTTAGTCTACTGTCAGAGTGTTGTCTGTCACCGCTTGGCCTGAGCCCTTATTTGTATCTGCATGCGGCGTCCTCATTTCATGGTCAATATATAATAAGCTGAAAGAACCCGCTTTATGTTCTTTTATTTCTTGTATCATCGTCCTACCAGTCCTCTTTCCTATCTGTCTATATCTCCAGATTCTTAATTAGTAATATTTCCAGTTACTACTCTCACTACTTACATACAAAATGCGCTCCATAATATCAGCAGCAGCCCTCACCGGCCTCTCCTTCACCTCTCTCGTCTCCGCCGCTCCAGCAGGGAAACGTGACTCCTTCCCCGGCGGCGCGGTCTTCCCATTACAAGATGGGTTTCCTACCCCAAGCCCGGATCAAATCAAGCAGATCCAGACCCAAGCCTTCGGAACTCTTCCCAACGCGCCCCCACCAGCCGCGATTAGCACGGATGGCCTTACGAACCTGAAGCTGATCGCACTGAATGAGCTCTTCGAAGTTGCTTATTTCACTGAATTGGTTTCCAACTTGACGAACAAGCTTCCTGGATACGATCTCGGATATGGCCATGACTTCGTCACTGATACCCTCAAGGCCGTCATTGCTGTAAGCCCACCCTAGATCCCAAAGTACTCAAAATTATATACATGCTGACTATCTATTATAGCAAGAAGAACTTCACACCCTAAACGCAAATGGCGCCCTCGCCCACTTCAAAGCGGACCCAATCCAACCATGCAAATACAACTTCCCAGTGCACGACTTCCAATCCGCCATCGCTCTCGCCGCAACCTTCACAGACGTCGTTCTCGGCACGCTCCAAGACGTGAACCAGATCTTCGCCAAAAATGGGGACGACGGTCTAGTCCGCGGTGTCTCCTCTGTCATCGGCCAAGAAGGCGAACAAGAAGGCTTCTACCACGTCCTACAGAACAAGCGTCCAAGCACCTTACCTTTCCTCACCACCAGTGTGCGCGACTTCGCATTCACAGCCATCCAATCCTTCACGATCCCAGGCTCCTGCCCCAACATCAACACCATCCCTCTCAAAACATTCAAACCCCTCTCCCTCCTCTCGACCCCGACCCCTGCGACTCAAAACCTCAAATTCAGCTTCGCCGCCGCCGACGCCGGGACAACGGACTGGACGACCTTATCCTTGGTCTACATCAACCAACAGAACCTCCCCGTCGCCGAGAAGTTGCAAAACGTAGCTGTTAACAATGGCGTCGTTAGTTTCGATGCCCTCTTCCCGTACGACGATCTCGAGATGAACGGCCTTACAATCGCGGCTGTTACGAAGGGCGCGGGGCCTTTTGCCAACGCGGATGCGGTTGCGCAGGCGGCGATTTTCGGTCCGGGATTGATTGAGCTTTCGTAAGCGGATGATTGAGATGGGATGAGGGGTCGGATTGTAATTAGATTGGTCAATATGGGTTGTTATTTTCTGCTTGCATAGCGGTGGCGTTTTGGAGGATTGGGTTTGATACTTTCGATTCTTGGGAGCGTGATACCCTAGAGATGGGGTTTTTTGGTTGGCGGGTTGGAGGTTTGATTGGGCGGATGTATGTATGTAGTCGTTGGCAGTAGAAATGTTCTCGTGTGTACAACATAACCTTGGTGACTTTGGTGATTCAATTCGAAAGAATTTGCATGATGTTCAGCTCGTCGAACCTTGGAAAGATCGCGTGAAGTGGTGCATGCATGCAGCAAACATTCTAGACCCCCCAAAACTGCAGCCCCTCCCAAAATGGCCAGCTGAAAAAACTCCACCACCAGAATCTTCGCTAAAGAATTCAGCTATATGCATTATAAAATACCAATTAGAAAGTAGAGGATACAAAGGTAGGGGTTACTATCACAAGCCACATTACCACTCATCAATCATATCATTAGTCTCTTCACTCTCAACCTCCATAATCTTCCTCGCCGCCTCAGCCCCGGCTACAGGCAACATTTCCAACCCCTCACTCTTCTTCTTTAGGTCCTCTGGTATCTCCTCCGGATCTAATAGCCCCACCTGGAACAGCACGCTCGCTTGATCCCAGTATATCCGCTCATGCCATATCTTGCCTGCCCGCATTCCTACTATGCTCACAACCACTATTTCGACTTTTTGATTCGTGGGAGGTATGCCGGGTAGTATCCAGGGCATTTCTGTAGTATGCTTAAAGTTTATGTAAAGTTCGTCGACTATGCGATCAACGCCAATGGTGCGTGAAACTAGGCGCATGTGGAAGGAGGGCGGACTAGAAGGGATGAAGAAGTCTTTATAGAAGCGTTCGAGGTCTGTTTTGCCTATTCCACCTGTCATGGTCGGAGTGTAGTTTACGTAGGGTTGGGGGGATTCAGTGAATGTTTTGAGGAGTTCTGTGTGGTTCTTTTGGCGAAACTTGTCTGTCCATGAACCAGTCAGCATTCCGTTGTGACCAAAACCAAAAGAAGGTTCATACACTCTACATTCTCTTCCCAGACTCTTTCGAGATCAACTTCTGCGCCGAAACCTCGCCGTACCATGCTTAAGCTTCGACTCCATGCTAGCGCATCGGCGACTGCATCGTATTCATCCAGATCATGTTCTGCAAATCCTGAATCTACTCCGTCGTAGGTATATGCTGGGTATTTGATCTTAGATTGCAAACCGCCAGAGCCTATGCCAGGAGTGATGCGTTTCTGCACCGTCCTTCGCTTTCCTTGAATACCCAGTACTTCAGGTCTGCGAGTGACACCGACTGATTCGGCCCCTGCAGCTAGGTGCACGAGGACACGGAAGGATGCTGAAAAGCGTTGAGTCGGGTCGGGGATTGATGATGGGTAATAGGCTATCAGGGAGCAGAGTTTCGAGGTCGATGTTTTGGGTTCAGAGTAGACTTCTAGGCATACGGCTGCTGCATCTCCAAATGCTGCGCACATGCTGTCAGCTCCCATATTGATACATCGACCTGAAAGTGCGCACATAAGGTCCAGTCAGGGGCATATACCTACGATAGCATATCTTTCCCCAATACTCATCCCATCTCCCAAATGATGCAGTGTATTCACATACGTCTTTCCGCCCTTCCCAAACGGAATATATGCGACTTTGAACCCTTCATCTCGCCAAGCACTTAGTGTTTCTTCGTCGAAGTCATCCGTTTCGGCCGTGATATAGAGTTGTGGTGTTGAGTGACTGAAGCTTAGCCAGCCGTTGTCGTTTGCTAGGAACTGGAGGGCCATTATGGAGGCTTGAGATGTATGAAAGTAGATAAATGAAAGAAGCTGGTGAATGGAATTGTGAGCTTCATGGCGGGGTCTAAACTGTGGGGTGTTACAGTGCAACTGGATGGAAACCTGATTGATGACGTCGCATGGGAAAGATGAGAGGGCTGAGACGCCAAGGCGGCTTAGGGAGAATCAGGATAAGTGCACTCAGGTAACTTCATTCAACACCCACTCAACAACATTATTACATGGATCCAAACTGATCCTCATATCACGAAGGTAAGAAAATAGCTCTTTTCTCGCAAATCTCATCATGGTCTTGAAATGGCTATCTTGGAGGCCACAAGATCTTCTGCATAGCTTAACACCGACATCTCTCACGCCCTCTTCTAAAAAACCGCCGCAATCTGTGTTGCTCCTCATCTGGTCTTCACAGAAATCAAGATAGCTTTAGCTAGTTTCTCCCTAGCGCCATGCCTCTATCATTTTACTGTCCTCAATCAAATGGACCTTCTCATGCCCAGAGAACTCCCAATCTAATGGGACCCGCCGATCCAACCAGATACATCTCCTGAGACTCAAACCGAGCCTGTCGTCACTGGATTGTCCCCGCCCTGCAGCACAAAACTCTCGACCTGCTCCGGGCGCAGGTATCTCAAGCGAGGTTCCACAAGATAATCCGTGACCGAAGCCAGTCCGGGCTCATAGTTCTTCATCATCACAGTTGCCTTTCCTTTCTCCGCTACCAGCCAAACATCTCTATAAGCAGGACAGCGTGGCCACTTCTCTTTTGCAGATACCAAGATCCCTGAGAATTTAGCGCTCTTCAACTTCAATTCACCAGCCACAACGACGTTTCTAAGACTTGCCAAAAATGCCCTCCACGTCTCGCCATGAACACCCATGGTATCAAATTCGAGTTGGTGAAGTGTGTTGGCATGCCGACGTGCCAATTCCAGCAATCTGCTGCTTTCCATTTCGCAATTGTTGAGACATATCCTCTCGAGAAAAGGCTAATGAAGTCCCAGGTGGTCTCCTAAAGGCGATGTTGAGAGCAATGGCATGCCACCTATGCATTTTAACCCCAAAAACAAGTTCCTCATATTTCGAAGCTCGTGTAATTCACTTCCCAGCGCACTGTATCTGCCAAATAGCATTCCAATGGAATATGGATACTTGAAGGCGTACCGGACTTCGAGATTCTTGATTCTCTCGTTGAGAAGTTCGGAAGGGCTCGAAGAGTGGCTCCTACGCCTCGGAAAAAATAAGTCTAGCGCGATGGTGTCAAGTTTCTTTCCCAATTCAAAAGTCCCAAGTACTATGGCGTTATACAATGCCATTCGATTTTCGTGCTTGTAATATTGCTCCACCTGAGGAACATCCAAAAATGATCCATCGGTTCGTTTGTCCCACACATACTCGAGAAACAAATCGAAATCCTCAGGACTACGAACATCTTCGAACTCCAGACGCCGAGGCGAGACCGGTCGCTTTCCTTTGAAGCCGCGTACGATTTCCAGTCGCTTCAGATTCTCAAAACGCGCCACGGCAGCGACGATCTCCGACAGCATATCATCGCTGTGTTTGTATGCCTGGTACTCGTCGGAGAATCTAGCCCAACATGCATGATACCCTCTTCCCACTGTTCCATAGAAGAGCGTCGCTTCCAAAGGTACCATTTCTGTAGCGTCCAAGTCTTCATATACCAAAGACTGAACCTTGTCCCTGAAGTCCTTGTGTTGCGATACACTTGTCAATTTAGCTACGCTTCGTCGGTCTGCGAAGAAACACACTTCGCGGAGGAGAAAGTCGACTCCGACTCTTGCGAACTGTCTGCAAACAAGACGCAATGAGGCAATGTCGACATCGCTGCATTTCGTGAGTTCTTCGAATATGCATAGGACGATTTCGTCGCTGAGGTTGTCCATGTTGGCCATGATTATTCTCCAGCCACACAGACGAGATGTTCTTGACGCGGTTGTACGGAGAATGGAAGAGGTGGATCCGAGTTAGGAAGTGGGTGAAAAAATGTTTCGAATGTATTTGCGACGCAGCTCGAATCACCGAAAGAATCACGCTAACCGGTGAAAATATTGACTACACCAGATTTCTCCGTACTGCTGTCTAGAGTTCATTTATCATTTGACGATTATTACAGTTGAGTTATACATTCGACAGAATTTCTTATATTTATCTTGTCCATCCCGTACCTTGTTCATCTCAATCCGATCAGCCACCACACCTGTCCCAGAATGAGGCGTGCCCTGTTCCCCAGCGGTTTCTGTCGATATCGGGTTTCTTTCTCCTTGCAACCCAAATTTCAAATGTAAGGCTCACTTGGAGTATTCCAGTAACCAAGACCAATATGCCGCCATCTTCGCCAGATGGTTGCGTGTCAATATTACTTATAAATCCATCACTAGAGAAGATTGCTATCACGCACCTGCTACAAATCAAACAATCCTTTCCATGCTTGCTTCAATAAGCAAATCCGGGGAAGCGCTGTGCAAGCAATTTGGCTTTGCTCATGTGACAAGGCAAGATGCCAAAAACCTCTCCCAACCCTCCCACCAAACGGCATCATATCTTTATTATCTGGGCTTTGCAGATTCGCGACGAATGCTTTTGATCTGTATCAAACAGGCCGAATAGGGACATAAAACCGCCACTGATAAAGATACCTCGAACAACTAGGTGTTCAAAGTTCGTTAGAAAAGAGACATATGTTTGGTCAAACATGGGATGCCGGATTACTTCGAGAAGAAAACTTCCAAATATTGGAAAGGAAGATGCAAGGCAGCAAACACTGACGGGTCGAAGAAACATCTGCCATCTCCTGCAGTCTTGGTGTGGAAACCTACTAGAAACCTACGCATAGGTTACCATCATCTTTGACTTTCGAACATCCCTGTGCTTTCTCCCTGCCCTTGAAAACGTATGTGCTCAATCTTCATGATCATTCATCTCTCAGAGAAGATTTGCATACCATTCGTGCTCAGCATTCGTCTTTCTTCATCCAGCCCAAGTTCCTTTCCTTTCGCACAGCAGTATCCCACTTGCAACACACCGCTTCTTCTTCTCTTCTTTCCAATTCCCCTCCAGACCGAACCCAAAGGGCCCCGACTCGACCCAACCCAAAGGGCACTCCGAAACCCATGTCCATGTTCCCCTCGATCCCCTTTTTAGTCTTCCTTTCGGGTCGGATACCTGTCTTGAGTGAATAAGTACAACGCATCGAACGCCAAGTCATCCCAGCACGACAAGGAAATAAAGGCGTAAAAGCTGCGACAAACGTAATCCCCGCGCCAGAATCCGGGTTTACATTCTCAATGCATGCAAGTGGGAATGAATGCGGGTCACCGATCCGAAATGCGATCAAAGACCCAGCACAGGACCGATCCCATCGCTCCATCATACTCTCCAACTCAACGTACACACGTTAACATCTATCCGTGCATTTCTGTCTGCCCAAGCCTACCTTCCCACAGCTGTAAGTCGTCCGAGAATCATCTCATCCTTCGTCCAATCTTCGCGTGCCAATACCTACTTTGACGAAGCTAGTGACGCCGGCAGATTCGGAACATGCAGGAACCTGAGACATTCCACGTTGAGGATGTCCACCACCAGGATCAGCCTTATTTCGAAGTACCCAGCTAACTAGTACATGTGCATGCAATAAGCAACTGGCGGGAAATCTATCCCGCGCAATTATGCGGGATCTGTTGTCTGTGTCTGCTGTTGTGGGGTTGTGGTGGTGTCGTTGCAGTGTTGCGGTGTTGCGGTGTTTTGGTGGTGTGGTTTTTAACATTGACACCTGAAATCGACACTTTTTCAATCTCCTTCCTAATCAGGCAATATTTCCAGTGCCATGGGGACATCTATGACATCTCAAACCCGCTGAATATTTCACAGGCAAATCTTGCCTAAATTGAATCTGACATTGAGCTCACCCTCATACCGTGCCCTGTCAAGCAATTTACTCGCTCGCGAATAAGCGTCTGAAAGCGGATATTCAAGGAGACGACGATCGATTTCTCGCTCGAAGAAGCGAGCGCACAGATATTAGTCGCGAACATTGAGATGTGAGTTCTAAAGCGCCCAGTTGTAGAGATGAGAAATGAGAAATGGTATCCATTCTTGCTAGCTGGGTATAAACCTAAAGGACTCCAAAATGCCGAAATTGTGAGATACAAGTGTCAGACTCGCTGCTATCACTAGCCAGCTTCATCTTATCCGTGGTCCCATTCTTCCTCCTCTTCAAAACCAGATTTTATCAACGCCAGAGTGCTCCAAACTCACAAAAAGCCGCCCCGCAGACGTAACAGGTATGAAGGAAAGTGGGTGATATAATAACACAGGACCCGATTAGCCTGTCATAGGCAGATCTGGATCTCATTTCGGGCGTACCAAACTTCATCTACCTGTCTCCACAGTTCTTACAAGATTAAAATCCCCCCATTGCCCTCACTCTCTGGTCCTCGCATGCTCTTCTCCTAACCGCACAGCGATTATGGAGAAGCACCACCCAATTCCGCCTCCACATACCTCGGCCAAGTATTCGTAAAGACGAGATACTTGATACTATCGAACGCTTTATCGAAGACGCCCTCCGTAAACTCGCTCGGGACGATGTTCAAGCTCTTCGTACTCGAGCTACTAACATCGCTCTTGATACTGGCCGGTCGAGCGAGCGCATCTTCCCACGGACACACGACGTTCTCCCTCTCGCTCTTCGAATCCGGCGTCCCGGCTCGATTACTCGGGTGATAAGGGTCGAATTCGATGGTGGAAAACGTCGCTTGTAGAGTGCGGAAGATTTTGTATTCGATGTTTATGGGCGTTTCGGCAGTGAAGGGGTTGACGAGGGTGAAGAAGATGAGACTTGCTTCTGTGAACATTTGTTTGCGTTGCGACGTCGTTACTTCGGTAAGGCTGCCCCATTTGGTTTTGAAGTTGCGAACTTCGCGCAGGAAGATTGTGTTTTCGGCGGTGAATTCTCGAGACGCGGCCCAGGAGATGAGTGGCTCGATGTTGTGCTGGATGACGAATTCAAGCGAGTGCATGGAGGACTTTTCTCTTATTTCTTTGCGGGAGGATGTGGATGAGATGGAACTTGTGGTCGCGAGCGAGTCATTGGAGGAAACGGAGGAAACGGAGGCGCGTCGGGTCACGGTTTTATAGGAGTCCCAGAGCGGGATTATGATGAGGACTTGTTGGCAGGTGATGAGGCTTGGGAGGAACCTGATAATAACATAAGTCAGTATGGTAATCGAGTGTGATGAATGATACTGAATTGGCGCATGGAGCAATGTTTCTCCACTCAGTCCCACTGTCCATACCCCAAGCGCTCAGAGGTCAATATATCTCGAGCACCGCCCCCAGATCAAGGCATGGATACCAGATTATAGGGAGGTCCAAGATATACACTGAACCAGAAGGCGGAGTGTCTATACTTGGAAGCCGGGGAAGAACGAAATAAATAGAATTCACATACCATCCTGCGGTTGCGAAATATTTATTTATAGTTACCATTCCCGGGATGGTGGCATAAGTGAAAGCCAGCCATAACGGAGTACCAGGTAATCTAAAAATTTCCCGAATTAGCCTAGAAGTGAATAAACATAGTTCAGGATTGTTACCCGGCGATGATGGCGAGCCTAGTTTGCCAAGCCCAATAATGGACGTCGTTGACCTTACGGATCTTCCAAAGAAGCCAGGGTCCGATTACAGCAGTCCAGAACAGTTGGATGAAGATGGATGGTACCCTTGGATGTGTCAGCAGATAAACATGGAGGGACTACAATTTTAATTACCATTCACCACCTCTGCGACATATCCTGGCATCGACGACAGGTCCAAAGGAGCCGTACGATTTATGGAAGCGGCGTGATCCAAAGAACACAATGATAGTGGGAATAAACTTCTGACGTTAGCACCAATATGCATGTGCAACGGGAGGAGCAATCAAGTTGGGCGTACAGAAACGACTAGTCCAATGGCTGTGCCCACGTAAACCTTCGCTGTGGCATCAAGTCCACTCCAAGCATCAAGAACCCCTCGCGGCGTGAAGATGATTCTCTTCTTTCTTGAGCCTTCCAGGAAATTGCGTTTGAGCCTCTGTTGAGATTCATAGGCTTTCAAAACTCTCGCGTTACAGGCTATACACATATCAGTAGGGAAGCGGCCAAGAATGTTCAGCGCATACCTTGAAACAGAGCCATTCCGAGAGGAAGAAATATGGACATGATCCAGAATTCTGCCGAACACGGAAACTCGCCATTTTCTGGATAGACCAAAAGAACCAGTACCAAGTAGACATGGAGCATCGTAACAGCTGTAAAGACGATCTTGAAATTCCTGATACGGATTGAAAAGGCCGATCGATGGCGATAGAGTAAGTAAAGCTCGCCTGCTACGAAGAGTGTGTAGATGATAGTTATGATGATGTAGAAAACACCAAGCATGTCCAGATTCGGTGCGCCTCCGTCGAGGATGCGAGGCAGGAGAATGGGGCTCATCATTGTAGATTTGAGGTCAGGCAGACAATGTGGAATGTGGGCAAATTGTGTTCAGATGATGGGCAGTCGAGCTGGTTTCGACATGCACAAGGAGAGGGGCCAACCTTAGAGATAAAGTATAGGAAGCTGGCAACAGGTTCGAAAATAGGAGACAGGACCAAAAGGATGGGATTAGAATGATGTAGAGGTTACATAAGCGTCGGTATGGCAAGACGTTTATGGGGTTGGAGTCGGTGTATGAAGTTAATGAACTGCAGTGAAGACATGCAGGTGACGAGTGGATAAAGTAGAATAGAACAGAGAAGGATTGGAAAAGATCACAGTCCAGCAAGTCCCAAGTATAGGCGGCAGCAAGGGAGGGTAAATACGCAGTGACCGGCCGGTGCCGAGTCCAAGCCGTGCCATGTCACCCAAATCGGGTGGTGTTGCTTCTGGTGCGACCCAGCTAGGGAGAGAAGGTTCACGAGTGCAGCTTGAAGGTGTGTGTCACCAGATATTGGACGGGAGCACAAAACTTCGATGCAGCCATGCCCATTGTGGCCGCGCTTTGCGTCAGTCAAGGAAGGGTTCGTCGTGCATCGTGAAAAACGCTCATCGCCGCCGCCGAATGAACAGTTGATGGATGCAGGACGAAGCTGGAGGTGAAGGATGGATGTTGGAGGAAGGGTCGTTTGGCGGTGCGTGTTCGTTAAGCGGGACTCCCAAGGCGTTGGGGCTGAAGCGGGGGACGTTTCGGCGAGGATGCGGCAAGGGCCAGGGCGATCAGGGCCCGCCGAGCAGGCCCAAGTCAGGGCGGGCTGCAGCTGGAATTGGGGGGCTCTAGGCTTGCAGGGCTTGCCGGCAGCCAGGCTTCGCGCCGGTTGAGCCCGCAAACTTAGACGCGTTGAGCTGCTAATTCGGGGGTTGCTCGGCACTATTTTTGGGGGCCCATCGGGGGCTTGCCTGTGCCTGCGCGCACACGACCAAGGAGATCATCGTCTTTCCCCTGCCCAGCCGGCTGAAAGTTGCCATTGCCAGACACGCGTTCACATATCATGCATCTATCCCACTTTTTTCACCAACACGCTGCATCTGCATGCTGTATTGCTCCAGCATCAATGACATTGTTCCTATTCTTCGGGTATTGACAACTTCATGAATGATCCTGTTTCAGTTCGTCGGCCTCTTTTTCTTGTTGGTCGACTTGGGCTATCCCCATCATGCGGCTTCCCTCATCCCTCGCAATTACGGCCAGGTGTTAAGGGTTGTCGCTCGTCTGATCGTCCACCCACACTTTTCATTTCACTCCATATTGGACAGTTTCATACTCTTCTTCTAGAAGCTCTGCTGCAAACCCTACTCCAAGCTAGAAGCATGTCCACGGGTTCCCTTCAAGCCATATTCATGCGTAAGCCCTGGCCGGCCGCTTTCAGATCCCACACTTCGACATTTTGGACCACCCCGTAGCTAACCTAGGCCGTAACGGCGATGGACACCCGATCGTACGGCTCGTTGCTTCATCGAACTCGGCAACTTCATGAGACAAACTTTTAAACAGTGGCTGTAACTTGACGGCCAGACCTAAACCCCATGCGACGTAAGGCGTCATCCCACGATCTCTGTGTGACTACGAACTGAGGAGAGTTTTGGCGAGGGAAAGATGCTAGCTTACCACGGGGACGCTTGATGGCGGTTTGTAAATCTAAGCCGTGCTCTTTCGACCCTGTAGGCTCCTCGTGAAAAAGGTTTCGCCACTGCATTGTCGTGGTGACAAGACCAGTACTATAATTTACTCCTATAAAGTCTGATGAGTTTCTTCTTCTCCTATCTACTGTGATAAGTGTAATCGCTGATGTGTGATTAGATTGTTCATCCACATGTATATTCTGTAACCTGGAAACTCTTCAGCTTGTAGACGGGAATCCTCGGGCAAACGCATACGAGTCGCCTAATCCTCGAGTACACGTTATCTTTATGCATTGAAAATTGAAAAAATAGCCACTTCCACTCCCAACCCATGGAAGCCGTATCATTGGCGTAAAATCCATTTCGAAAGGACGAAATAGCGGACGGCCCGATGTGACACGACCTTAGTTCAAGCCCTCGGCATAGAATAATGTCCTAAGGCGACGCGCTCTGTTGAAACTGTTGTGCAAACCAATCAATTGTCCATGCGTATTAGTGCCAAGTCTGGAGGCATATGTCTGAGGTTGTGAGTTCACGTTCGTTACCCCAGATTACGCACCACCGTTTTTGCGAGACAGTGGTCGATTTTGGTGCTTTATTGAGTTGGATCCTGAAAGAAATATCCTGCAATTTGCCGTTTGCCTGTAATCTTCGGGTCAGGTGTCCATTTCAAGAAGCTGCTGAGAATAAGGAGAACTTTTTGTAGCTTGGCAAGATGGACAGGAGAGGGAGATCTTTGGTCCAACCGAGTCTCTACTGCTCACTTTAGTGCTCAATCTAATTCGAAGTAGCCGCAAAACCGCTTACCTGAGAAGGATTTTTGGAGCACGCCGACATCTTGCGTGGATGCTACTTATCACACAGTGTGGAAAGAGCTGCGTCTGCTACGAGCGACTGCGTGTACGCTGTTGGTCGTTGTAAAGCTCTTGTGCTTATCTCAGTTGTAGTATGTTGCAAGTCTTCCTCTTCGCTTGGTTGAATGCGTCACTCTGTGCCATTCCTCGCTCAAGGCAGCCGATAAATTGACATCGTCCAATCGATCGTCTTGCTCGAAAGAAATTTTGGTCTTTGTGGCTGCTTTCTCCTCTTGTTCGGACCAGTATAGTCCTGTAATCTCATCTGCCTGATTCTTGCTGATTCGCCCGCTGTAAAACCTAGGTCGGTGGTTGAGCGATGATGTCTATGCACATGGTGTAAACTCTCATTGTGTGTATCTACCTCTCTAAACATCGAACCCATAGGCTTCCCGGGCCGCTTTGATCGTAAGAACGTGTTGCTAGGTAGACAATAGAAAGAGTAGATGAGGATGTAGGGATCTTTTGGCTGCGCTTTTAGCTCGAAATCAGTGCACACTTTTCAGAGTTATGCACGAATTGGGAAAGGAGTCCGTACCTGCGAGAGATAGAAGGACGCGATCACGGAGGCCCGCAAGCAGAGTATGACAAGCTGTTCAAGAGCTGAAATCGAGTTGGTCCGGCGGGTTGTGGCTGACCGCCGAAGCTATCAAGGCGATGGTGAGAGCGGTCAGCTTGTATGTCTTGCATGCTGTTTACCTTTCTCCCTTCGAAAAGGCTTGCATCCACTTCTAGCCCGGACGACTTCAAGTGCAGAGTATGTTTAGAGTATGCACGGGAGTGAGCTGCTCCAATTGCTCACGGAGCATGTGCGGCCCTGCTGATTCAAACTCCGCTCTTTGAGGAGCTTGGCCTGGAGCTGTCTCCAGAGAGACACTTTTTTGTTGCTTTACCCGTACAATCCCTTCTACAGCGTGGGCAGCAGTTGACTTCGTGAATGCCTAGAGTCCGAGCTCCTCTCAGTTGTCCAGAGCAAACTCATCGCCCGGGCGACTGTTCGACTGGTCCAGGTTCCTTCCTTTCTCCGCCTTCACGTCTGCACAACTTTACCCCTCCATTTGCTCTCCTTTCATCAACTACATCGCATCAACACTGTCAATCTACTCTCATTTCATCAGGACATTGTTACCACCTGAAACCTGACATTCATTTGTATCACCTCACCATCACAAGCGGTGATATCGGCCATAATGAGCCAAACAAGTAAGGGGAAGGATAACTTGTCGACTACCTCTCACTGACCGCTTCGTAGCCACCGCACCCGGGGCCCAGTTGCACACTCCACTCCGTTCAACCAAGAAGAGCAGCCGTCGTGAGGGCCCTGTTACTCAAATGAACTCGAAAGCAATGAGCAATTCCGAGCCCGAGGTACACCTAGACGTGGAAATGATCCATCGTGCACTCGCCTTCGAGGATGATGACAACGACAAGCCAGACGAATCCCACTCAAACGATCAATGTCCAAAGCCTTTTCTCGTCAACGACATTCGGATCCTAGATGAGTCGACATTCGAGCCGCGAGCGCCCTGGTACTACTATAATCTGGCCCACGACAAAGCAATCTATCCTCAAAAGAGTGTCAGCATCTCATTCATTTTACGCCGACAGTGCACGCAGAAGCAGCTCAGCAAGCATTCCATCGACAACATGGTTTCAGATGGCGATAACTGAGGTGAGTTTACACCCTAACATTGAGATAAGCGCTAATGGCCTGAATAGGGAGATCTACTCACCACGACCTCATCTCTCTCCTTTTTCTAGTACTCTAGATATAGGCTGTAGTCTTTTGCGATTCTTTTAAAGGAAGTTTTTTCTATGCAATGGTATTTCAGGACTCGAGCTGTGGAGTAAGATGAAGCTTCTAGTGCGGTGGCTACCGTGGGATGTATCATTGTGCGGAGTTGATGAAACAGCTTCTATGCATACTATACTTAGGTGTGAATATATTCTTTCCTTTTCCAGCCCTCGAACATCCGATTGTAAGTGAGTGTGATATGCTCGCGAATATGGAAGGGAACCCAATCTTATCCGTCAGGAGTCGGCTTTCGGCCCACCGCAAGAAGAGACCACAAGTCAAGATCAAAGCGGAACAGGCTTCGTGCGCAACAATTCGATATCCTCCCCTCGACACTTTATTTTGGAGAGCAAAGCGTCTTCATAACTCTCCTCTGCCTCGGCTTGGGCAGCTCTCAATGATTCAGGCTTCATCTGGTGATCAGTTGGAGGTCATGAAGAAGCCTTGAAACAGATTTTCAAGACCACTGGAAGCGATCCGATGTCAAAATGCCTCCTCTCTCCTGTGTTTCCTCTCAGAATTGGAGCATTTGCCTCCCCATGGCGGTATACTTCGACGAGGCCGGGAGGGACTGCATTGTAGCCGTGAGAGGTTGAGGTTTCGCTTTGGTTGTCCGCTGACTCGTTTAATAGTGCATGCCCATCATCTTGCGGTCCCATCGCCCCGTTTGTTCATTGCTTTGTACGGTAGTACCATATACGCTGGGCAGCCATCCTAAACCAATGGACTCAGTAACAGACTACCATGCAGCATGAACTGCCGCCTTAGCGGTATTCAAGGTGACACCAAGCTGTGCCAATACGATGGCTCTAGAATGTGCATGCCGCTCGAAGGTTCCAGGGGCGCGGTTTGGGCGTCCTAGTGAAATGATGTGGGCATGACAGACGCCAAAAGAAGGGAGAAGAGGGAGGGTGTTTGTTGCCATCAGCTCTTTACAAGCTCGCTGGCTTATCATGAGGCGTACATAGTCAAATTGTGCTCTGTACAAGTAGTTGAGGTGACGATGAATAGGGAATCGGCAGTTCACATCCTTCTATAAAATCAACACTTCTGTCTACCTAGCTATCTCTACCACACCAAAGCCCGCTGATATCCTCTCGTAAATTCAACAAGCCCACAGCAAGTTTTTCCAAGAACACAATCAGAAATGTCATCCTACCATCCAAACGGTAAGTAAGCTCCTCCAATTATGCCCCATATGACCAGACCTATGCTAACTATATTACTAGGCACAAGAAGCTCACCTGCTTCACAAGCCGGTTACCCACCTTCGTCTAACCATGCGATGCCATCAATCGAAGGGGTCAGCCGCGGTCAAACGAATACTAATACTGCTCCAGTTATGAGTGAGGAAGAAAGGAGGACGAGAGAAAGATCTCACGCGCCAAGTCAAACTCCACAAAAGCAGCGATAGGGATAAAACCCCAGAATTCCTAAGCAATTTCTGAAGTAATGTGAGAGATATCATTTCGAGGTAGGGATGTGTAAGTGTGCCAAGGTTAACCTTTTGTGGCAGGGCTGGATTAGGGTAGAAAGGAAACAGTATAATAGATACTTGTAAGTCTTCATAAGATACTTCCTAGCTATCTATACCCAAAAATAACTGTACAATGACTATGAAACCGCATACAGATATCAGAAGTGCAGTGTGCCGGATGCGGTTAGCGAGCCGGCTGCTTGTTCTTCTTACGCCACGCTAAAGGACGTCCATTCTTTACCTACCTTGGTTCTAATTGCTGCAGATGATCCCACCAGTCCTATTGCTCAATGTTCAAACATATAACAAAGCAATTTTTCGACATGTTCTGTCACGCTGCTTCCCAACGAACCTCGATTCCTTGTTTACTGCGTCATCTCACAAGTCGGTTCCCACGACCTCTACTCATGTATCTCGTTAAGTCTCGATTATGACCCATCCATCCATCCATGGCATTGCCTTCATTACTAACAGATCAACATAACATGCTCAAATTCCCCTCACACCTCCCCACCGTGCCAAGTTCCCTCCACACATGAGAAAATGAGGCTTTGACGTCTGTTTGAGGTCATGGTCTACGGCCCTGAGAACTCATGTATAAATTTCAATGCTCTCCCAACAATTTTCTCCATGTCTGCTCCTAAAGATTCAATCTGTACCCATCGAATAGCATTTTAGGCGCGTGTGCTTCCCTCCACTCAAATCCATCGAAACAGTCAAGTCGAACAGTCTTTAGGAGTTCGACATGGCTGTAACGAGGAAGTTGAGTCATCACGACACTCAATTCATGTTTGCCGAATACTTTGTAGGGTTTCGGAAGAATTCGCAGATTTTGACACACGTTGCTGACGGTATCGCAGACTGGACCCCGGGATATTGCAAAACATTCAAAGTGGCCTACCGCCCTTCGCCTGCAGGGAAGCATCGTGCCCAAACTTATTGTCCCTATGCTTTTCGTCACTATATGGTCAACATTTGTAACGATCATCTCGCAATTGGTATACCGAGGTAGGTGATCACCAAGTCTCACAAGCTAGCATTGTTGCTAAAAGCTGATGACACTAGTGAACATCCACCCAATTGTGTTAGTTGTGCTGGGCATTGTAGTTGGTTTAGCTCTTAATTTTCGCAGTGCATCTGCGTATGAAAGATATTGCGAGGGGAGGAAGGATTGGGCTAAATTGTCGGCCGTATCTCAAAATCTTGCCCGCGTCATCTGGACCCATGCCGAAGAAAGAGAAGGAGAGCTATGGAAGGAAGATCTTCTGGGGAAAGTGTCTTGTTTGAACTTGATCATTGCCTTTGCTTTCGCCCTCAAGCATAAGCTTCGCTTCGAACCCTATATTCAGTACGATGACCTCCACGATCTTGTGAGCCATCTCGACACTTGGTCTAAAGCAGCTGGGCACCCGACCATACCAGCAGATAAGAATAGCAAGCTCAAAATGCTCGGAGAGCTCCTCCAAATACCAATGGCGAAATCCAATCCCCGAAGAGAACTCAAGAGAGCGACAAGACCTGTCGGAGACCTCCCGCTTGAAATTCTCTCTTACATCTCTGCCTACGTGCATGAAATTTGCAAAAATGGTACATTACCCATAAACATGGCCGAAACCCACGCGTTCAATTGCTTGGGAGACATGAATGAAATTCTCGCAGACACCGACCGCGTTTTAAATACACCACTTCCAGCAGCTTATACCATTGCCATCTCTCAAATCACCTGGATATACATCATCACGCTCCCACTCCAGCTATGCAGCCTCATGGACTGGTTGACCATTCCAACAACCATTATCGCCGCATACATCACCTTAGGCATTGCAGCCGTCGGCAACGAAATCGAGAATCCCTTCGGACCTGAAGTCAATGACTTACCGCTAGAGCTTTACTGTACCCAGATTGCATCAGATGTCATGATCATCACCTCTCGATCTCGTGCTAACTCAGAAGATTATTGGAAACATCCGGAAAACCAAGTTTTGTCTCCTGTAAGCGCCTCCGGGTACGACTTCTGGGCTTCGAGGAGTGTGGAGGATATCAAAGCTTTGTTGAAAAAGAGGGCTGAGACGAGTAAGAAGGATATGTGGAGGAGGCAGTCAATTCCAGACCCGTCGGATACCACCGTCAACGGCTTGAATGCGGGGTTCTCCTTTAACTCTAAACCGAGTAGTGTTTGCTGATTTTCAGGGCGTTGGAAGAGGCAAGATGTAGTCTGGAAGAGAGCAACATCGGCCTTCTCTAAACCAGAATTAGTAGTTTGGATTTGGAAAGCGGCAGATGTCTTGAATCATTCCTTCATTACTAGCAGCATCTATGAATCAGCGAAAGATTGAAATGTAGAATATGTAGACTATTACGATGGTCTTCAAGAGAGCAGGAGTAGCGCTTGTATGGGGTTTAGACATGATAAATTCAACACTGTTTTCCACATCCACATTGATAAACTTTACTGTAAGTTCCGAACGTCGCCCGCAACAACATGTTGCATGTGATCGAAAGATTCTTCCAGTCATCGATTCAATGCTTATCATATTATGCATTGGATGCTTGAGATCGTATCAGATGTTGCCCGGATTATAATAGCCCTACTACTTCCGAGGCCGAAATGGGCTGGATGGAATGAGACGGAGTTTGGCGCCATCTAGAATATTCTAATTTTCTCACGCAATTCAGCGTATTCCCCACAACACCGATCGCTTCCTCCCCAACAACTCAGGCCCACAACCTTGATACGCTCAAGGCCGCCGGAATCTGTTTTCATTGAGGTCCACAATAGTATCCAATGTTTCTGTCAAGGCAAATCGGCAAGCGAAGCCGAGCGCACCCAAGCACTTGCCACTCCAGCGCTCCAGCACACACCAGTCAACTATCACATATTCCAGACACACCCTTGAAATTGACAACAGTTGGTCACTTCCCGAAAAGACATGAGGCCCCAAATGGAGCTATCAGGTCGATTATGTTACTTACTCTTCCTTTCCATACTCCATGAGCTTTGCACAGTCTCCGGAGGTTCTTGATCGTTACCCGAAGAAGAATCTGGGCTTGAAAAAGGATGGAGCGACTCTTTTTGAGAAGAAATTGTATATACTAACAGATTGTCCCAACTAGGAAGCTAGAAAATGGATGGATCTATCATGTTCTTCGTGGCGTGAATAAGCTTAGATGGATTGTACAAGGCTTGAAGTAGCTATGTGGAAAGAGAGCAACCGGATTTGATGGCCTATACAGAGGTCAAACCAGCCACGCGGAAAGCGGGAACAGTCATAGAAAACTTATTCCAGGGCCGCCACACTGTGTCCAAACGGGCCAGCACATCCGATTCGACAGTGAAACATATCAACCTGCTTACATTTCGTACCGCGCAACGACTATCTTTCAGCTTTCCCCGTCACAGCAGATCTCGTCCATCTGACATTTTTGCACTATTTAGAGGTCTCTTCGAATTATTACTTTCTGAGTCCTTCCAAATACTTTTTCCATTCAACCTCTAGCACCCTGTAAGGATTGCCGTCTTCCATGACTTCCGATTGACCTAATATGGATAATGTTTCACCAGCTGAACGTACCGACTCGTTCTAAACGTCTCTAAGTACGAAACGGACATCATTGAGCTCGCCATCTAATTCTAGGGACGATGCAAGTAAAGACTTTGGATGCCTCTATGGCTGAAGAAAATGAGAATGCCGTCATGGATGAAGTCGAGACCTGACTACGCCGAGGCTGCAGGCAATCTCATTACGAGACTCTCGAAGTCAATTTAGCCTTGTTACCGCTGAGGCCATCGAAGCGTTCCAATCCTTAGTTTTGGAAAAACTGCCAAGGGATCGAACTTCCATCTATCCAACGCCCTCCAGCTCGTCGGCACTGATGCTGGGACCAATCGTTAACACCAAGTTATTCGGCCATGGTCCAACGTTCGTCACCACCCTGAAAGCAACAATACGTCCGTCCACCTCCCTCCGATGGAACGTTGGGCCACCGAAACTATTCAGGAGCAGTTTTGGAACACTGTTGACTGCATCTTCATTCCACGAAGGCATGCTCGAGCTGAGAAACCGAAGGGGTCATAGAATCATTCATAGGAAGCGAGACGGAGGTATGGAAGATTTTGGATGAAGGGTCCCAAAATAGAAGCATGATTTTCATCACGCTGCTATTTTATGATCATACTACTTTACGTCTTCTCCATGAATTCCTGCTCTCGCCGCCCTTACCTCATCAATCACAAGATTTGCCGGAACTACTAGCTGTAGTGGAAAGTTGATTGGTGGTAACAACGGGCCTCAATGCGCTATCAATCTCAGAGATACGGGTAAGGCGTTCATTAGCTGAATGATAGGTGTTAAGCGGGGTCTTCCTGCAGAATTCAGGCAACGAGGCTGAGAAGCCAAGCCATTGGATGATTGGCTGAGGATGGATGCCTCAACAGAGATAGCGATGAGGCTGAGAAGGTGGGAGAGGGACGTTGAATCTCGTGTATTGTAAAGTCATCCTACAGGGCCTTCTCTAAGTCAATCAATTTACATGTTCCTCTCTTCGACGGAAAGAATGAAACGTGGAGACTAATGATGTGCATAATGCGGCCTCTGGTATTCTTGAATTCAACCTAGCCAATACCCTATGAGAGAGTGAATTGTTGGGAATCATGGCCGACATGGAAGTACAACATCATTTTTATGACTACGGTACGTACGGATTGACGGTTTGCGCATATATACTAACGTGTCACAACCATAAGAAAACGACAGACATCCTAGTCCTTCGAAGGCTAACGATAGCGAACGGATCATGTTTGTAACCCTTCCGAAAGATACTTCGGAGAAGAAGTGGTGCAGAACGACGCATTTTCCTCAAAGAATTTCGAGCTGGTATCGAAATCCTGAACATGCCTCTTCGACGGACCTGCCATATCTATCCATGCCATGTCCTCCAGGTGATTTCGAGTATTATCCGAGCCATGCACATCACCTTCAGTTCGGTGCTCTCGCTTGTCCTGGATTCTGGTTCTGCAATGCGAAAGTTTCCGATACGGAGTCTTTTCACTGCAAATCGCAAGACGAATACGACGCCTTAAAGCGATTGGTGGCGTTGGTTGAGATAGCAAGGCAATGGGATCTGGATTTCATGGAAGTTGATGGCTCCATTGAGTCAAAACTCCCCAGTTCTGACCGTTGCCTTTGTGCTTCCAAAGTGGAGGCCCTTACAGATCACATCTGGAGATTGTTCACACATCGGAGGGAGGTCATAGTACTCATTTGCCTGGCTTTTCAAAGAATGCTGGAGATAGAATCGGACGTGACGGATTATCATTCATACTGGCGCTTAGCACAGGTGGAGTTGAGACGCGAGTTTGAAGAACTGAGAAGATGTCAGTATCACTATATTTGTGAAATTGTTGCCTCCGGATGGTCTTGGGACTTGAAGGAGGAAGTCAATCTCAACGATATCTCCGCAATTTATTGGGACCCTTGGATGCCACGGCCCCCGGAGGCACCCTTCTGGAATTATCATCGCAAGAGAACCCAAAAGAGGATCTGGATAAAGTCGCAGATTGATCATTTTGATCTTGCTCTCGATGACTTCAGAGCACTTTCGAAACCACAAAACATCGAGCAAGAAAAGGAGGTCAATCTTTCAGATTTTACAACGAGCGATTGGCCTTATGAAGCGAACATTCGGGGTCGAGAAAGTCTAGCACAATGGAAGGAAGTTCCCGCAAGGTCGAAAGAATGGAGACGGAAACCGGTCATGAAAAGAGTAAAATACCGAAAGTGAGTGCTGAACCAGTCATAGAATTTGAAAGGTTTCTTACCAGATGCAGATGGCGAGCTTCTCGAGCAGAGCTTCAAACACCTTCACGTCCAAGTCAGAACAGTGAATTACGTCGTACTTGGTCCAATGCCAATGCCAAAAGCTATTCTAGACACAAGGCTAAATGCACCCGGAACTCTAGCCAACGTCCATCTCCCCATGATGTTATAGTGTATGACCTTAAAGAGGCACTTATGTTGCTGAACGATCATCAGCGTTCAAGAATCGAAGACGTTGAAGAAGGGACTGCCCATCCCGATGCGAATGCCAAATTCAGGAGTATTCCGAACTCTAGGGCGTATGATACCATTGATTGTAACATGAAATGGGAGGTATGCATTAACGATCGATGCTGCCAATCCCGGACACCCCATGCTTCAAGGCAGCATTTCACCATTCCATCTGAGAGCTTTGTTGGAGCAGTTCTCGGGCGCGAATTTCGCATTTTGAGTGTGCTTAGTAGTTCCATATCAAGCAACGCATACGCCCTTGAGAGTCTATGGGACGGTGGTACATATGAAGCCAAGGCGTTCCGTTTGAAGGATGTTTCTCGAAACCAAAGAAGCTACAGTCTGAAGAAGCTGAAGGAACTACAGGCCTTTTTACACGAGCGTGGCGCTGCGCTCGATAAGGACATGAAAATCTGTTCTTTCGACCAAGGCAGTCACAAGTACATCGTTTATCATCCATTTATTGATGGAGGAAGACCGAAGTCGAAGACAGTCGCCCTACCAAGGATAAACTCTCTCGAATGGGACGCTGTATTTCCGGCGCTTCCAACTCCAGGATCTGGAATATCAGCTCGTGCAGGACTGTTGAATGATGGTTGCGCTAACGAGGTGGCTACCGTTCAGAAGGTGACTGACAAAGAGATCAATAAAGTCATCTCTGAGCAGCGGACTATTACAAAAACTAAACTATGGAGAGAAGTTGTCCGCACCGCTCGCAGGAAGATCCAACGGACGACCTATCTATACAAGTCTAGCGTCGCCTCATTAAAGATCAGCTTGTCTGACCCTAATGAGTTTCCTAGATTGCCGACCAAACCACTGGAGAAAAGTGCCAAGTATGACGGCCGGTCGTGGAGCCAGGCCGCCCGTTTCAATCTCGATGGTGACCACAAGAGGATACGAGGGGCTCGTAAACGTGGAGAGACTTATGGACGACCGATACCGACGAAGAAGGAGGCGCTGGCGGTCATAAATGTCGGTCAAAAGTCCATGATTCAGCTCAAACGAGACAAACAGTGGAAGAAAAGACGATTAAACCGAGAAGTTGACCAAGCAGGATTTTGCAATAGGATCGAGTCCCACTATGAGTCTTGCGGCCACATCGTCCTGGAAATCTGCCCGTGCTGTTCAATGGGCGCTTGGAAGTCAGGCGGGTATCTTCGTATCTGTCCTTTAGCTGGTCGAGAGAGGTTACCTTATAGTTGCCAATTCTTTTGTCCGCAATGTGTTAGCGAGAGCTTGACAATTATGGATCCGAAACGAACTTCTGGCTTCCTTGAGGAACAGCAACATTCTGTCAGAACATGTCCACCGGGAAGGTGTCGAAAGCATCCGAAGGTGATAATATATCTTTGGATTTAGTAGTAATGAAGATTGTCGCTGTTGGGCAGAGGAACCTTTTGACGTTTTTTGCGTGCATGTAGTTTTTGGCTGCAATAATGAATAAGGATAGCAGCCACAGGTAGGAAACTCGTGGCTGAAAGGTGGAACTTGGAAATCAGGCATCAACGGAATAGGAAATGCGAACAGCTACGATCAACAGCCAATTAGACACCATTCAAGGTCCGATTTTATCGATCAAGGACGCAGCGAAGGTGATGTTAGCGCAGTTCTTGATTGACACAACTGTCTCTGACTGAAGGGGACGGCCGACGTACCTCTAGCTGCGTATTGCCTAGGACAAAGGATAGGCTTGTGTCAGCGGCCTCAATGCCAAGGTGGAACTCTCACAGCCTGTATAATGGGGTTTTCTGAATTTAGAATCGCGAACGATTGGTGTTGAGCGGACACCTCACATGCGTGGTGAAAGACTTCAGAAATGGGGCATTGTCCTCGTCGCCACCATTCAACTTTTGCTATACCCCCACATTGGCTTCCATTCCAATCTCCATCAGATTAAAAATGAGAAAATCGTTTATCGCAAATGAAACCTCGCACGGAGTCGAATTGCTGCTAGAAAGGCTTTTGCAGAGATGAGTAGCGAGTGTGGCTTTAGACGTTGGGGCGAAGGTTTGATGCGATAAGCCGCGCTAGTCCCTCCTCATTATACTGCGCCGCCCCGATGAGGTTCCCAATCAGATCATTCCTGCTCACTTTCAGCCCCGTACGTGTCAAACATTTAAGATGCGTCTGCTCACCTCTCTCTTTCCTCCAAAGCCTGGCAAAACGGTCTCGCGCCGTAAGGGATCATTCCCAGCCTCACAGTGGAAAGGTACGCATGCTCTTTGCCTCATCGTTTTCCCGCACGCACTCACAAACTCTGCGCAGGTTGATACCTCGATTCCGCCCCTTCCTGGCCTAGGCCAAGGCCGAACCAATCTCGACAATTGTTCCGGGTCATCCAGCAATATTCCCTTACCGGTATGTATTTCTCGTTCTCGTCAAGTAGTTTCATGGCAAACTAAGGAGTGACAGGGACAATCACTCCTGAATTAAATTTGACGAAGTCGCGCGGAGGCAGTCCGTCTTCGCGCTCTCGTAATCCCTGCTGGTCATTATGATCATCACTTAGAAGATAGCCAGCCCTCCTCACCGTACGGAAACGCATGTCAAGACTTTCTTGGCTACGACACCAGTGACTCTGCTCTTGGTTGGGAAGGGGTTCGGACGTCAACAGTCGAGGAACATTACAACACTTACTACACCTTTATCAATGGGTTCGGTCTGGATTTCGGTCACGAAGAACCAGCAACCATATGCCCTTCCGATGTTCTCCTCAGGCAAGGGGCAGTCGATGACTCTATCCTAGTTGGACTCGAGTATCCTCATGCTCCTTCATCACATGCGTTGAATCCTCCTTATGATGTTGAACCCAGTACCAACCTAGGCTTTGATCTCAGCAATACCATCCTTGATGCTCGAAACGAATTGCTAAGGTCGTCATACGAAATATCCTCTCTATCCTGCACAGAAAGCCCAGGCTTCAAACCTCGATCTCCTGTCGAAAATCTTTCACCGTCTTCAATACCCGGCTATGTCGACCAGACTACGCATCAGACAACAGACCGGTACCAAAAAGCACCGCCGCCGTCTGTGCCCTTGTCCCTGCCACGCAACTTGGGCCACGGATGTCATCATTGTCCACGGCGGTTTGGTACATTGCGCCAACTACAGTGAGTAACGTCATACTAGGGCCATTTATGCATGCACAGCTTACTGAAAGCAGACTCCACTTACGAACTCATAAGCTATGTGGTATAGAAGGCTGTACCCAGGAGTACACAGACAGTAAATCCCTCAGGAGACACAAGTTGGCCACACACTTTGGGGCTCGCTTCCCTTGCAACTTGTGCAAGTATACGGCTAATAGAAAGGATAATCTCATTCGACACAAGAGAACGCGCCATGCGACGGCGCAGTCATCGATGAATATCACTATGGAGCTGGATCCCTCCCAGGATACAGCTCTACGACGCGATTCCCAGTTTTGAGGTTGAAGGTTCATTGCTGAAATTGTGGAACTAGGACGTCGTTGCCGTTTCGGTGAGACTGGGCTACTATTAGTGAAGATCATTGTTTACTCTTCATTTTTGGGGCTTCTTTCTTGGGCTCGTCTCATTCATTAAACACTCAAACACATACGTTCAGTCTTCTGCACCAGCAGTTAAGCGATACGTTAGTTCGGTCCTCCGTAGGATAGGCCATCAGAATGCCCTTCCTTATGTCCATGTTCTGCTTGCATTCCTTTCGTCATTCATACGTTATCACAGTTGTCGACTTGGCCCCGCAAGAAAGAAATCGTCAACTTCCTCAATACGTTATCCGAGTCTGATAGACTCGACTCAGTCCTTCCTGCCCCTTGCCTCCTTTCGGGGATGTAATCGACAGCCGTTAGCCCAAGTTAGTTAGCCCGAGTTAGTTAGCCCTTGAAATGAAGAGTTCTCATAAATTAACAAGTGAAGCACTTATGAGTGATATTTCGGGACAGTGACACACTCCCCCCATAACTCAATCGTCCGAACTCCATTAACCCCATGCATCTTTTCCGTGTTGCTTGCCTGAGACTAATACCATCAGGATGACTCTATTCATTCAACACCCAGCACGAAGGTTCGCGGTCAAATCGACTGTTCTTATGGAACTTGCGAAGCTGCTGCCTGCGCAGATTGAGTCACCTCATCGTGACTGAAGTGATGAGGCAATTATGTTTGTGAGAAGAGGGATGGATGAAGCCTACCAATGGAGGTACTCTCTTGAAGTCTGGCTGACAAAGTTGGGCTGTAATGGCTTTTCATACGAGGAATGGGCAGCCGTGATTTGGTATAAATATTTGCCTACGTGTTTCCTTTGCTAAATAGCATTATCACCAGAAGCACAGCCAAAAGTCAATTTTTCTACTCCAAACACAATAAGATTGTTTTAAGCTAGCTAGCATATGCTAATCCAGAACGAAAGAATTCAGAAGTCAAGGGGAACTTTGCAATCCCAACCAAGGACCTCTAAGGTGGATTACTGTGTAGCTGCCTTGCTGCACTTGGTTTTTTTTATAAACAGACGCGCGAACTTCCCCATACATAATTTTGATTGCCCAGATCAATTTGATCATATCGCCTGGGCATGGCTGTAGCTGCAAGCGCTACTTTGCAGCACAGCCACTGCCGCAAATGATTTATGCGGTAGGGGTTGGCGCAGCAGGGAAACTGAACCCTGCTGGAAGGCTGAATCCAGAGGGGAGAGGTGGGAAGCCCCCGGTTGGACGAGGTCCTGTCGGATGAGGGAAAGATCCTTAAATTGAGTCAGTATAAAGACAAACAATGGTGAAATATATAGTAGGGGTTGAGAAGTTGAGATATTAGACCAACTAACCTGTTGGACGAGGGAACGATCCTTAAATTGAGTCAGTATAAAGACAAACAAGAGTGAAATATGTAGCGGTGCCGCAGGAGTCGATCCAAACACGAGCCCAGGTTCAGGCCCCAACTTCAAGACAAGAACGATGGCAAGAAGGATCTAGATACACAATGTAGATCCCTTGCGGTGGACGTATCATGTATGCAGGGTACATCATGGCTACACCATAGAAAGGGATATGGTATTAACTGACCTGTAAATGGAGGGAACGAAAATCCTGACGGCAGGGCCGTAGGAATTGGGAACGAGCCGGAGAACGGTGGCGGGGCCTGACGTTCATCGATTTCGCGCTTTTCTTCTTCCTCAGATGGTGGCTCTTCAGTTGGAGGGCCAAAACCGCCAGGACCGAAGGCCCCAGTAGGAAGAGGACCGAGGCCAGAAGGAAGGCCAGTGAAAGCCGGGAGTGATCCTATCAAATCAAATGATGAGTCTACTATAGCCTGCAAAGAACAAGATAGAATCTTACCAGAAAATGGTGGGAAGCTGGGCCTGGCACCGGTTGGTCGCGGGCCCATGCTGAAAGCAGGCCTGGACCGAGAGACGGAAGGAGCCTGACGTTCCTCTACATTGGCGTCGATAGGGGCAGCAGAGACGCTAATAGACAGAATCAGTATACGTGTTACGGATATTACATAATGAAGAACAATGATGATGTCTCCCTGGTAAGCAGAGATGCTAGCTTACCTGGCAACGAGGAGCGCCAAGAGCGCAGTGGTAAGTTGAACCATGATGAAGGTTTCGAAGGACTAATATCCGGGTCAACGACTGAGAATAACTGGATTGAGAAATGAAGTATGCAGAAGTGATCTCTCTGTGGAACAGCTGTGACATCGAAGGATGGGCATCCAGCTTTATAGAAGCTGCTTGGCCGCTTGGCTACTGTAGCATCGCCCATATCGAGGCGCTGCCGAACGACTCACATGTCATTACGGTAGCCTCTCCCGGGAAGGTGTATGTTGATTGATTGATCCAATATGAATTGCAATATCATCTTCTTGGGAGATGCAGTTGAAGCTGGCCAACGTGTTGGGCGTGAATATCCTTGGAGAAAGGCGATCTACCCCAAGTTGAGATGGAGTCCCCAACAAGCGTGCTGTAATCATTAAACAGAGTTGCGGGGAAAGCCCAAACAATGTAATCATCCGATAGGTGGTTTTGTTTTGATGGGTAACATGGAGGTATGCCCGTGCCTAAGCTTCCGAATCCCGATTCAAACTTTCCTCCGAGGTAGAAGCATGCTATGCCAAGGCCCAATTCATGTGGTCGCAAATCACGGAGCAAAGAGTGATCCGTCTGGAAGGTTTCACAAGATGTGTGTAATTATAGTATTCTTCTTCCGTCCCGATTGGTAGGTACACATGAATTCATGTTTTAGCTCAGCCGATCGTTGGTAATGTGATTACGACGACCAGTTGTTGCTATTTTGTTTGGCTTCGAAGTTATCGACTGTATACCCCTTCATGGCTTGTTTGGGAAATTTTGAGCCGTTTGATCACTGGAGTCAGTCTACATCTCTTTGTTTTGCTATTACCCAGAAACCCTGCCACGCAAATGTTCGTAGCTCAGGAAAGAGCACCCATGGAACTTAGTACATGCATTGGGGCAGGTGACGTATGCCCGACAAAGAAAATATCCATTCTGGATGATGCCCGAGCGGCTAGCGTTCACCATAATGTAGGTAGGTAGAATGGAAAATGATAGTAGCTCGGAAGATCTATTTTCGATAGATTGTCAGCAAAAGAAAGCAAATTGAACAGAAACTATGATGCATCCCGAGTTGTAGGAGTACCCAGTGCTCACGCCTTCTTGCCACTGGACCGCAAGTTCGTGCGAAATGATGCAATTCAGGCTATTAGCAGGAACGTGGTGTTGATGGAACTGTGTAAACGGGTCACAGATATCCTCGTCTCAAACATAGTATTATGTCGTGGTCTGCTAATCGGCCCAAGAATCCGGGGAAGCAGGGGACCCGTCTACAGTTTCCTCAACGTGATGTGGGGAGAAAGCTATTGGTTCGCTTGTCGACAGTGGGATTCTTTGATGCTTCTGAGACCCGGTTTTGCGCCGATGAGAAGAGTTGTTGAAGCAGATCCAGGCTTCAGTGAAGGTGGAGAAGACAATATAGGGTTGATGTGAGGTTTAAAGGAGATTTAATCTGGAAGAAATGGCGCTAGTTTAGCGAAGGGACCTGATTAGTCGACGTTTAACCTTCCCCTGATTTTCTCCCTCGATCGATGAGCATCGGCTCATTGACACGGGTTCTCTCAAACCCTCCGATGTAGTGGGTCGACAATTGCCAGGGTGGCTAAAAGCACGTCTTCTGGGTTCGCGCATAAGTCCTCTGTTTATGCCAAGTTGTAGAATATGCTAGCGTTGAAGCGGTATCTACACCGCGATGAGTGATCCATTGTCGGTGATCTCTATATTCTGTAACAAATTTAGCCTTGGTCTAGGTCCGAACGAACCTGTGTCAAGCTATTGGATGGCTCTATCGAGATTGAGCTCAGTGCCGACACCAAGCAAGTCGAAGCCGGAAGACCTAAGATCACGAGTTTTATTGAAGCAATGATGCCATCAAGTGTCTGGTCCGAATTTACACCTCCAACCGAAACGATTTCACATGCACTAAATGCCGGAAAATGTAGGTTCGTGGTGATCAGAACTTATAACCCGCTGTTCTGTTTCCTATTGCATATGCCTCGGTAGCTATGTTAGAGTACAAGTTGGGGTCTACCCATGCAGTCGGACAGTCGTTTCTCAGTTGAATTCGTCACACCATTTCGCGTGATCCTTCCCATCAATGGTCGTCCGTCCCCTCTGGTGCTCACTTCAATGTGGCCCAACTAGCAAGATCAGCTAGCGCTTCACGTCGCTTGAATTTCGCATCTTCGATGACTCCTGTAGGTAGGATATTGTTAGAACGTGCAAACCAATATCGAGAGTTTACAACGACATACCAGCATCGGCATCACTCGAAAAATTGCCTGTCCACGTAACAAAAGTATGTCCCTCATGCTTTCCTGACGTGACGGGATAGCACCGCACCGTGCTCACGACAGCAGTGTAGCTAAGTGCTGGCTTGGAGGAAATTACACTATACGTGATGTAGTGATCGATAGTCTATCGGACGGAAATAGAAACGGACAATTAGCGCTCATGTTAATGCCAGGTACAAGTCGCGGGTGGATTGCGGCAAGTGCTATAGCCACTCACGGAATGTTCCTCTTGCTTGACCTCGAGAACCGTACCATCCTTGAAGGTCCACTTGACAATATCCGTCTCGTCTGATGTTCCCTTCACCCACACGCTATTGTCGAGCTTGGACCAAAATTTGGCGAATTCTGGGAGCTTGATGAAGTGCCAGACGACGCTCAAAGGAGCCTCAATGACGGCTGACTCGTGGACTTGAGTGGAGGTTGGGATTGCAGTTGACATGTTCGTAACCTTTCAATTGATTTCTTCGTTGTGGAGAGTGATGTTGTTGTATTGAAGTAGAATCAGTGTTTGCTTTCTCACTAGGAAGCTGCTTGCTACAGTGGCGTCATAGGGTCGTTGCTTCTCCCCCACAGTCCACTATTCCCAAAGCAGACAACCTTCAACTTCAACTTTGAGAACCCTTTACCTGCTCATACGACGACCACACTCCCTTCTACGTGGTCAATCTCTGGTTGATGAGAGGTTTGTGATACGGTTACAACCGGTTTTCTTTCCTATTGTCGACTGCTCAACCGACATTAATGATGTTGCCTCACACTCCACTCCTATGTCGAATCCCGTCCACTGGCCAGACCACCGTCTAAAAACCAGGCATTGAAGCATATCTTCACGCCGCTAGAAAGGATCTGTTTGTACTATAGTTACGTAAATCAACCGCGCTTCAATCTGATCGGGTTAAGTAAATCTGAGCTGTTGCAAGGGCTTTTGCTATCGAACATTCAGTTCCAACCAAGCATGGCCTAACTCCGCATCAATTGGCAAACTAGCAGAATGTCGTCCCTCTTGAAGCTTTTCAACATATGATCAAGTGCATCATATCAAGAAGCGTTCTCTACCATCCTGCTCACCACCAACTCATCTTTTTCAAAGCAGAAATTTGGACTCTGCGGAAATATCAACTTACCACGCCGTCCAGAACAGTCTGCGGTCATACTTCTATTCTCATCATTAACAACTATCCCAAATCTGGCGTTCAACTTGCAAAGCATCTAAGTCGCACTATTCATACTATACTGCGAGTCTACAAAACTGTCAAGACGATCCAAGTCCACTAATCGATCGCTGTATATGAAGCACTATTCTAGTCCTCCATGCCTGACACAATCTCACGACATCTGACCTACATCGACCTTTGTACCTATAAATCCACTTGAGTCGAACACATACAAACACTAGCGTCAAATTTCATCATTCCAAGGCAGCAGAAAGTCCTTTTCCCAAAAATTTCAATTTACCTATTTGACGCCCAAACTCCGTATAAAAACAACTGATATCATGTCACTCCTAGTAGCTCATTCCCTCTTCATTTTTCCGTCTACTCAATATCCACCTTCCGAACCTCGACGAAACCTCCCTCCATTTTTGGGACATCAACCCTGAGTATGCCATCCTCCAGCTTCGCACTAATCATATCGGCATCGATGTTCGCCGGATTAGCCCTCGTCCCAAGCCTAATCTTCCTCTCAAAAGGCCCGACCTTCCTCTCATCCAATGCGAGTGTTTTCAAGAACTCCTCATCTCCAGGTCGGTAGATGACACCCGCAACACAAAGCTCGCTCTTCTCGGAATCCCAGTTAACTCCGACGTCTTCTTTCTTGGCGCCGGGAAGGGACACGTGAATGATGAACGAGGACTCGGTATCGAAGACATCGGCCTCGGGCTCGAAGTCTTTGGTAGCCTCCTCGCGCGACTGTTCGCCTTCAGGATTCAGGAATTGGGCCAAGGCACCAAGACCAAATGGCCCGCCCCATCCTCCTCTGTGTCCGTGTCGACCGCCATGCATGCCCCAAGGTCCTCCCCAACCACCACGACGTCCGAATCCCTCGCCTCGTCGACCATGGCACCCATGATGATGTCGTCGCCCTTCCCAAGGGTTGGTCGGAGGCGCTTCAGGTGGGGGATCAGAAGGTCCCTCGCCAGGGTTCTCGCGTGGAGCATCTGGCATGGAGTGTTCGGCTGGGGGCGCTGGTGGTGGAGGCGGTCCAGGTGGTGGAGGCGGGCCATGATGATGTCGTCGACCGTGACCATGACCATGACCGTGCTGTCCACCACGGCCCCAGGGACCAGGAGGACCCCATCCCCATGGACCGAAAGGTGGTGGGCCTTGTTCCTCGCCGGAGGAAGCGCCTTCTTCGTTACCGCTGCCAGGACGTTGGCGAGCGAAGAAGGGATGTTCTTGGCCTTGTTGTTCGAGGCTGGCGACGAAGTCCCAGAAGGGAGCTGATTGGTTCATGTACCGGATTGAAGGCATAGCTTACAATTGATTGATTGTGATACGATGGAAAAAAACTTAGACTTTGGATATTTTTTGGTTGGTTGTTTAAGTGTACGAGATTTGAAGGATTTGTTGATGATGATGGTAATGGTGATGATGATGTGGCTGATGAGAAGTAGATTGGAATCCCCTTACTCTCAGGTTATATACACGATATTCTCTAGGCAAAAGGCTGCATACGTACGTCGCCACGCATCGGACATCGCAACTGTCCTTCACATGCTCCGCACAGCTTCAAGTCGGAGAAAGAGGTGATGTCCGAGCATCGTACATGGTGTCGAACTGCAAAGAACGAATTCGAAGGCGGGGAAGGCACCAAAGACTCTAGGCTCTGAGACGCGTACACGGTGATTCGCAAGGCATGAATGAAGGCAGAATCAGTTGCGCGTCCAAGCTTCTGATTGGTGTATTGATGCGCGCGATCTGCAAGTCGGAACTTTGCTAGCGCCGTGTGGCCGATAGCTTCGTGTGGCTGGAGCGTTCTTTTGACTCGCCACAACACCATCACCGCGAAGAAGATGAAAAAGAGTAAAGCAGGGCCGCGTGGGAAAGAGTCAGCGGTGGAGAAAGCGGGTCGTGCCGCCTTAGTGCTTCTGCCTGTCTTTGTCATTCGCCCATGTGAAGCAGAAGGATATCGCCACTGCGTGAGAGACGGGATGACGGCATCAGGTTCCTGCGCGAGAGTTCTTCCTGGATTTCAGAAACCCAATCTCTGGACATCGTTACACTCTGATGCAACTTACCGGAATCCAGGACGAGAGAGAGTATAGTACTATCTACTACATATGCGTGGAAGCCACTCACAATTCCAGACTCTGCCTTGCAATCTCCTTTCATCCGCTGAGGTGGGTTCTACTGACCTACGCAATCTTATTAAGCACAGTGCAGCACAGCACTAACGTTCCAAACTTCATGATAACATCGAGATATCCAATGACGATAATGCATCTCACTCAATAACTGTTGGCAGCATCTGCGATCCACAGCTAGTTTAAACTTCGCGCAAGACATCGAAACTATGGGCCGACCTCAACAACACCTCATATACGCATCCTGGACATGCGTCCTTACAAGTACCAAAGTACGGGTACTTGCAATGCACGACCTATCACGTTGCTATCCTCTCCACACCGGCCCTCCGGCATCTCTATACGTCTCATCCACGCTCTTCAAAAGGGGCATATTCGTCGAGATGAGCAGACCTATACAGGCAACGTTAGCCGACATCATTCCATTTGCCTCCCTTATGAATCTCACCGGGGTCGTCCCATGGAAAGGATTCCGAGATCTTGATCATGGGGCCCGGTTCATCTATACAGATCAACTTCAGCATATCGAGCCATCAATTGAGGGACGAGAGATGAAGCAAGTGAGAAGAACGTACCGATACCCGGCCCCAAATATAGTAAATAGTCGAAACTGATTGATCCTTTATTGTTTTAAGACATTTTGCTCAAGTGCGGCTCGTTAGTAAGACCGTCGCAAGCTAGGTTTTAGCATACTGTGTGCGTGGGATGAATCGAGTTGGCGCAAGTGTGTGGAAGTGAATTCGGTACTGTGATTAGATTTACGGAAAACGGACAAATAAGAGTTTTTTTGATTTTTATTCCCATCTAAGACGTACTTTCTAGCGTCGCTGAAGTTTAGAAATAGCATTGCAGCTAGCATCAATAAGAGCAGACATAATAATGTGCCTAGTAGAGGATTAGTTCAGCAATCGTGATTGTGGGCCAGGTGGTTGGAGAGAGACTCAACGCTAGCTTATGGTCTCATCATACTTAGAAGCGGGGTCACGTACAACAGAAGAGATCCTCATCCGCATGTGCAAGGCAGAACATTCCTAATTCGCTTCCTTTTTTTCTAAAATATAAAAGTCTAACTGTTCTTGTAGTTAATCCATTGCAGGAGAGCTTCGCAAAGATTCTGACCTCCTAGTATAAATACTTTCGACGCATAACACAACTCTCGAGCACACGCCATCCTCTCTTGAAATCTACTCGTGAGTTAGACTAGGTAGTAAACGCAACAATTATGTCTCCCAAATCCTTTCGCCAACTCCTCGGTGTGCCCGATTCCACAGCCTCACCATCGGACTCCGCCCTCATCATCATCGACGCGCAGAAGGAGTACGCTTCGGGCGCCCTAACCGTTACCAATGCGGCTGCCAGCGGCGCCGTCATTGCTTCATTGTTAGAGAAGTACCGGAAAGCTAACGGTAATATTGTTCATGTGCTGCATCAAGTGCCTGAAGGAGCGCCGGTGTTTACGCCCGGAACGCAATTGGCGGAAGAGTTTAAAGAGGTGCAAGCGAGGGAAGGGGAAGAGGTTGTGAAGAAAGTGCATCCGGGTTCGTTTGCGGAGACGAATTTGGATGAGCTGTTGAAGGGGATGGGGGTAAAGAAGGTTGTACTTGTAGGATATATGGTATGTTATCCCGTTATAGTTGATGCGCTTTAACGCGAAGACGAGACCATATAGTCGAGGAAATAGGGCATGCTCTATCTAATAAGCTTTTTATACGCATTAGTCAGAGCTAATGTAATCATTTTCTAGGCACATGTTTGCGTCTCTACGACGGCGCGCGAGGCCTCGCAAAAGGGGTATGAGGTCGTTTTGGTGGAGGACGGTATTGGGGATAGAGACATCCCTGGTGCGAGTGGTGACGATGTAACCAAGGTTCGTAAGAGGAAACCGAAATTATTGTGTAATTACTAACTTGAGATTAGATGGTGTTAATTGAGCTTAGTGATGTCTTTGGTACTGTAGTGAAGAGTAGTGACATCAAGTAAGACACTGATGTTGCTGCACGTTTTTGAAAATCGCATTGTACTTGAGAAATCTTGATTGGACGAATGCTTTGCATTGTGAAAGCAACCGTGTTGTCAGAGACTGACTAACAGCAAATTTTCGATAGAGAGAGGAGCCGTCAATGTATGCCATGGTCATCTAGGGTATGCTCTCAGACATTAGTCGATTATCGATCGCAAGGCAAAGAACAAAAAAAACGCATTTCAATAACTGAAAGTCGTTACCGGACTGTCCTTACACATGGAAGAAAGCGACAAGGACTTTCCATTGTGGAGCCCCAGTACTCTGAAATGGAACCTGCTGACGACAAGTAGAATCATTGGAGTGGAACAATGTTTGATGCGGTTCGCAGTGTTGAAACTTCACAATGGATTGTTTTGAATCTAACACAAAGTACTGAAACCTCTCCAGAACAAAGACATTGTTCAGCAAAGCCCAAATCATCCCTACCTCAAGGCATAGTGAACGACACAATCCAGGAAGCTCACGACTTACCAAATCCATAAATACCCCTCGAGACTCTTCCTAAAGCTCTCCTTTTACATCAGACACACTCGATCAACTTTGACCACAATCACTCAAAACGAAACCAACAACCTTACAAACTTTCAAACAACTCACTTCAACAATCCAAAACATTTCAATGGCTTGGACTTGCTGCGGCTGCGGAAATGGAAATAGCGGCGAGGGTCGTCCGGATCGGACACAATGCGTCTATTGCGACCGATACTGCTGCTGGGCTTGTGGACTCTACAATGATGGAGAAGGGGATACGCCTGCGCCTTCTTATTACTATGGAGGATCCTCCAAGAAGCCGAAGTCGAGCAAGCGTTCCTTCTTTAGCTTTGGTAAGAAGAAGTAAGTATGACAAGTAGAGAATGCTGAGTGGCTAGCTCAACCTAGCGAGTGGTAAGGAGCTTGCTCAGCCTAGCGGAAGAGCTAGAGCTGTGCAGGGATTTCTGAGGAGATTACTCCGGAGAAAAATCCCTTCTGTAAGAAAATAATAGAACGAAGCGCTTTGATCTCTAATAAAATTCCCGCTTGTGTGATATAGTGACATTAAGGAGTTGTGATGCGATGCGGGCTGTGGACAGCAATAACATTGATAGGGAATTTTTACGTCATCTCAGTTGCCCAGAAAGATCTGAGTCAGTTTATTAGTCGTATGGTGGAAAGTAGTTTTGCATAGAGAGCCAGCATTGTGCTGTCTGTGGAGTACGGTGATAGAGATTTGGTGTTGAGGCGTTGGGACGTTCTATGATAGGGTCAGTTCGTTGCCAAGACCTGGTGAGGCGCCCACCTAACTTAACTTCAACGGCCCACCGCATCCCCACCTTCAAACACAACGCGTCAACTTCCATTCCACCAACGGAGTATTGCCGACCAGTATCGCAGCCTGTCTACTAGGTAGCATCGACAGCTGCTTTTGATACTGTTACAGTCGCTCTCGAACCAACGTGCATGGCGCCAGCCGTCTTGCGCAATACCTCACTCGCTATACTTCCAGCGTCACCCCCAAACGTGACGACGCTGATTCCACTCGCTCCCGCCTTTCCAATACCTCCTCAAGCTACAGAATACAGTCATGTCAACGCCAGCAGGTAGGCCATCGCAGGCCTTGCGCCAACGTCGCGAGTCCCAGCGTCCAACTCTCGCGAAGACTTCTGCGGGAAAATTAGGCGCCATGGAAAACGGAACAATGCCCAAAGAGGAACCGAAACCGTATGTCCAAACCACCCAGGATGTCTTGAGAAAGTTCAGAGGCCAAGCTCCTTCTCTCACCGTCCACCTACACCTTACCCATTTCCGCATCAACAATTCTCAGGAAACCCTACAATACAGTTCTCCAATGCGCATTCTGATCGAACATATTCGAAAGCAGACTGTACCTCATGACATGCTAGAAGAGCTTTATGCCGCTGGCGTACCTTTCTACGATAATTGCCTTATCGTTGAAGTCCGTGACCATAGGACAGGTGGAGCTCCCCCACCGACCAATCCCAATGATCCACCAGATGGAAGCAAGTCCGAACCTTTCTCTATTCACAATTACAACAACTTCATAACTCCTTCGCCCCATGTTCCATATCCGACTAAGCCGAAGTCTAACCAAGCCCAAGATGCCCAAGGAAAAACAACACCTGCAGCTGGATTCGAAGTGGCCAAGGACGACAAGGACACGGATAAGGAGAACATGCCAGCACCTGGACAACCAGTTTCCCAGAAGCAGCCAGTCAAGGAAAAGATATACACGGTTGTGCTCTTTCCAACACCTCAGCAACATAATGTGGATATCAACCTGCTCGCGACTACTCCCGTGCCAGACATGCAGACATACCGTCGCAATCAGTCGGCTAACCGGACTGCTTCAACTCCAACAATGGCTCACCCTCCAACGCCTTTGACTTCAGTACCACCGACCCCGTCTTTTGCAAACATGCGCAGCCCGAAACGTCAGAAAATGGTGCTTGATGAAAGCAATGTCCACGACTTCGAAGCTGAGATTATCAACGCCACCGCCCCACGACTTTATCTTGAATCAACATATAATTTGGACGAATCGGTTGCCCTTATCGATGCCATGACACCTGCGCAATTCAAGAATGAGCCACCAACAAGAAAGACCAGGAAGCGAACGACAGCTGAACTAGCAGCCGACGAGGCGGAAGCCGCTGAGACCCAAAATTTCATGCTTGCAGGTGACGAATGGCAAGCTGCAAAGACTGCTAATACGTCTGCAGGTGACGAGAATCAGGCGTCAATGCGTAGTGGGACAGGAAATTTTCAAACATTTTCTAGATTTAAAGCATTGGAGTCTATTAAGATGCATCACGAGGAGGCCGAAAGACGTAAGAAAGAAGAGGAGGCTCGACAAGCTCAAATCAAGAGACAAGCACAAGCAGCACAGGCTGAAGCAGAACAGAAGAAAAGAACCGAGATGGAACGTCAAGCAGAGCACAATAGAGTCATGCTGGCTCATCGACAACAGGAGCTACTACAGCAGCAACAACAGCAGCAGCTTCATAGTCAACAGGAAGCTCTTCGCGCAGCTTCCCAAGCACAGCAGATGTCGAACAACCAAGCTGCGCAATTCAACCAGCCTCCGCACAGTCAACCTCAACATTCGTCTCCTGTTATTAGACAACAAACTCCAATGGCGGCGTCATCTCCAGTCATCAATGCCCATACATCTCATCCTATGGGCGGAGCGCCAATGATCTCAACATCGTCAAGTCATGGCGCGGGAAGTCCACCCCGTCCTGCTTCTGCAGTATCACATCACCCCGGAGTACCAATGGCTCGAAATGTAAGCCAACAGCAGGTTGGCCAAGCTGTCAGTCGCAATGGAACGCCTCAAATGGTGCAAGGAACTCCGGTAATGAACTCTGCCATGCCCGCTCGAAATATGACACCTCAACCCCGAATGAACCCGCAAGGCAGTCCTGGTGCCGGCATGCAAGGGACGCCAGTAATGATGCAAACGCCTCAGAATCAGAACTTAACTCCTGAACAAATAGCAATGATGCGTCGACGGCAGCAGATGATACAAATGCAGGCTCAAGCGGCGCAACAACAAGGAATGAACGGCTCGCCCAATCCTCAAATGTCTCAAGAGCAAGTTGCTATGCTCAGAGCTCAACAACAGATTGCCCAGCACGGCGTACCGCAAGGCCAGAACCCTGCAGCTTACCAACAAGCTCTTGCTCGGCAAATTTTGCAGCACCAACAACAGAATCAGAATGCCCAAAATGTCCAAATGGCATCGGCCTCTCCGCAAGCTCCGCAACAGATGCGTCCCAGCGTCTCCCAACCTGGCTTTAACGTTCAAGGCCAAATGAACCTCCAGAATGCTGATGCGGCTACACTTAGGGCACAGTATATGAACAGAAAACAAGCACTCGTGCAGCGGTACCAGAACCAAGGCCAACAAGTTCCGGTAGCACACGTCCAACAGATGAGAGCTCTCGAAAACGCCGTCCGCCAAGCCGAAGCCCGCGAAGCCCGCGAACAAGCCGCTGGGGTGCAGCAGCCTGGAGGTATGAACCAGCAAGCCATGCAAGGCATGAACATGGCCGGCCAACAGAACCAACAAGCAGCCCAAGCACAGTACCAGCGCATGCTCCAGCAGCAACGTCAGCAACAAATTGCACAACAACAGCAAATGATGAATCAGATGCGCACCCAGATGCAAGGCCAGCCGGGCGGTATGAACATGAACAACATGAACATGATGAATGGCGGCATGCAGGGCGGTAACATGGGAGGCATGAATATGGGTAACATGGGAAATATGAACATGCAGAATATGCAGAACATGCAGAACATGCAGAACATGGGTGGTATGGGGAATATGAGTATGCAGCAGATGCAGCATCTGCAACAAATGCAGATGTTGCAGAGGCAAGCGCAAGTGCAAGCTCAGGCTCAGGTCCAGGCCAGAGGTCAGCGGCCGCAGGGAGATGGCGGAATTGAATGGAGTGGTGTTTGAGTATAAATCTACAAAAGGTGTTCGGGTTTGGATTGTGTCTTCATGATACCCCAGGGACTTCCAGCATGGTATGGAGTTTGTGGGATATATGCATTTCTATTCACGACGGGCTCGGGGCATGGGCGGTGTTTTCTGGGGATTGGAAAAAGTGTTTGCATTCGTTGTTGCACGATCTGAGGGTGGGTTTGCACATGGGGTTTGCATTGTATTAATAGAAGTACTGTTTGGTAAAAGGTGTGCTGTCGTGCCGTCGAGCCTTTCGCCCTCGACGGCAAACTCACTGCACCGCAAAGAGTCTAGAGTACTGCACAATTGGGAAAGTAAATGGTAAAAGTGTTGAGTCCCTTGTCGAGAGGGTGAGCGGGAGTGAGCGATGGTGACCTTACTAGCGTGCGCCACTGCTTAATTGGGAAGGTAAATGGCAAAAGTGTTGACTTCTGGGGGAGAGGGCGAGTTGCGGGTGACCCGACTAGCGTGCACGACTGGCCAATCCCAGGCTAAGAGGAGCCCAGAGGATTCCGGTATCGCGGGAGGGGAGCGATATCCCTGCCATCTGGTGTGGCTGTGCAAACCATCAACCCCACCAGCGGAGGCCTGATGCTTCAACTCAATCAGCGAGTTTCAACAGCCTCGTCACACCAGCCATTTTGTGCAAGGCTCATTGGTGGGCACTTAACCTAAGGCAACGACTGAAGGCTTAAAGCACATAACTATATTCATCATGCCAATGTTGAAACTGCGCAAGAGATGGAGAAAGCAGGACATCTCGGCTCCGATTGGGACGCCCAGGCATGTCACGCATTCGTCAATCGATGAGATAAGCCAGCGGCTCTCCGTGAGTTCCTCGCCCTACAAGTATGAGACTTCATTGTCCAACAATATCGTAGGGCCTACCCACAGAGTGGGTAAACATACTAAAGGAGAGTGGTGTAATCGATGAGAACCTCGCGCTTCTCAGGACTTCTCCGACACCAAGCAGTAGCCGCTATAGTTTCTCCAGCTTTGGTGCCATGGACATCAAAGAGTTCGCCTTGAAAACGATCCGTCGATATAACTCCGCTACATCATTTTCTTCCTCGGTAACATCAGCTGCCATTGTGGAGCACAAACGAAAAGATTCGCTTCAAGAAGAGTCACTGCCTGCTGACTATATAGCGAGAAGATGCGGTTGGACATCCCATCATCAAGAATACTCCGAGATCAACCAGAATCTTCTCATCGTCATGGGATCGCTAGGAAACGGATCCTTGGGCGTCGTTGAAGAAGTCAAAGTATCGGAACAATTACCAAGTTTCGTTCGGAAACGTGTGCAAATCCCCTACTACAAGCGGAAACAGTACCTGGCAATTATGAAGCAAGAAGCGCAGGTCCTGGGTACACTATCACATTGCCATATCGTTAAGATTATTGGCAGTTACAGCGAATGCCCGCAGCCTGGACGCCAATTCTACTCCTTGCTGATGTCGCCGGTAGGTGACCGCGATCTCAAGACGTTTCTCGATATGGTCGGTGAGGAATCCACTCAACAAATATCTGGAATAGCGGAAGATCATCGAAGTTGGCTTCGTAGCTGGTTCAGGTGTCTTTCGTCAGCCCTTGTCTACATGCATAGTAACGGAGTGCGACATCAAGATATCAAACCTCAGAATATCATCCACCGAGGCAGCGCCATTTACTTTACAGATTTCAGTTCAGCATCCCAATTCCAAATCGGACACACTACCTCGACTGATAATCCGCCGCGCACATCGGCCATGTACGCTGCACCAGAGGTCATTAACAACGATGAGAGACTCAATCGCCACGGTCGCGGTACCGATGTCTTCGCGCTTGGAGCAGTATTCTCTGAAATGCTGGCTGTTTTACGAGGCTATTCACTGGATGTATTCCACCAGTACCTTCTTCGCATTGATGAAAACCAAGCGGAGGCAAATTTTGGACCTGGCGCGCAAGTGGTCAGAAGCATGTTGCTATACGGAAGGAAGTTTGATCGTGTCAGAGAGTTCTTCCGGCAGGATGTCTTCTTCGATACCTGCGTATTACCTATGCTCAACCCGGATCGTGAGAAACGGCCAGGGGCAGGAGCTGTTTTTGACTCCGTTCGCAAATTTGAGCCCACGGAGTGTGCATGCGAGTCGGACTATCGGACGAATCGAGACCGTGGAGAGTAATTAGTCAAAGTTCGTAAAAGTTTTGACAACGACCGAAAGCTTCATGCGTAGGTTAATCCGTAGGACACCACGGGTGTAAGGATTCAATCGCCTTGAGCGTGGTCATTTTCCAACCTTTGCAGAAAAAGAGTGTGTTAGTGGAAAATCACTCATAAGGCCAGCTTGAAAGGAGTAACTGACTTCTCAGCCTTCCAACTTAGCTGTGTAATGTAGTAGCGATGAGATTGGTAGACGCGAGCATCCCGTGTAAGCGCTATGATATATTTCACCAGCATGGTGTATATCGTTTTCGAGATCATGTCGGAGGATATGCTGCTATCAACATCCGCTTCGAGAGCTTGATAACCTTTTCCCGTCCACCCAACGCAGTAACAACAATCTCTACTTTGCAGGCTTGCAGCATCTGCACCATCAACGAACCTCAGGCCAGCAGGATGAAGTTTCTCCTCTACAAACCCAGCAACACGTCGCGAATCGGGCATAATATCAGCATCATACACCCACATCGGCTCCCCGAAAGCTGACGATCCAGCTGCACGCAGCACATCTCCATCACCCCAACTTACGAAAGCCAAGACAATCGAAGAGAAATCCCAGGATGGCACTCTAATCTTATTCGCTTAATGACAAGATCCCTATCTTCCGCCCGCTCTCATACCGCCAGTTCCTGCCCAGTCTCCGCCGTGACGGTCTTGGCAAACGCGCAAGCAGCACGGCACACCAACCAACGGCACGACTTTGTTCATACTCTCTGCTTACAGGAGTACGCAATGCAGGTCCATTCTGCCTTCAATGCTGAGCAGGAACCCGCATGTTTGTTTTACATTTCTCTCTCGGAGTCCGGGATACGAGAATGGCTGATGAAGATGCAATGCGCGCATTTGAGGTGGTTGGAGGTGGTTGGCTTGGAGGTGGTTGGCTTGGAGGGTTCCACTGGGGACTAGGGGTCGGGGGAACGCGGTCCAGCCACCGAGAGGGGAAAACGTGTATATAGATCTTTCATGTCCCTCATCTGCTCGAGATTTTTAAGATTCAGAAGTCGAAGCATTCATCAAAGTCAACTAGTTTTTGTCCATCGTTATCTGAAGTACTATCAATAACCTTGATCGCGACTGCTCACTCGTCTGGAAACTTGAACGAAGATTTGTTTACTCTTCAATTTCGTCTCAAATGATACTTTCACTTCCCTCTTTCTTCCATTTCACTAGCTTATCAATGCGGCCGGGAAACGTCATTAGGTGAGTAATCGTCGCATTCTCATCATTAACATTAACGATCGTATCTTCCTTTCTTTACCATTACCCAATTATGCCATCCTGGAAAACACCCAAAAGCCAGACCCCAACCAGGAAGTAAAGGAACGCCCCTATCCGAAAGAACGCCTGTAGATGCACCACTTACTTCACCATTACCAGGCCAGAAAAACACCAGGAAATGACGAGAGATCATGACGGACGATCATAAGGGTCCAGAGAGACTTTACAACAAACCAACAGGGAAACTCCTCTTCTTCAATCCCGAATCCCCCATGGAGAAATTCGCGATGCTATTTTCATAAGCGTCCCAAGACTTACATCCCTGCTTGAAGCCGCTGAGATCACCAATAGAGCTGAGAATCTCACTTTCCCTCTCCAAGAACTGGAGGCCCAAGCCAGCAGCGATGTGGAAGGGGATGTGGCAATGCATGAGCCACGCGCCCGGGTTATCCGACTCAAAGGCTAGCACGAGGTAGCCGTTTGCCGGTAGAGTTGCTGTGTCACGACGGATAGGGTTGTCGGTGGCAAGTGTGGTAATGTCGCCACTCCAGGTTGTGTTGGATTCTTGGGCAAGGACGTAGAAGTCGTGGCCGTGAAGATGGATGGGATGGGGAAGAGGTGGGTCGGTTGAGGCGGCTTGAATGACCCAGTATTGCCACTGTGAACGTATGTTAGATAAGAAGTCGCTGGCCTTAGCTATGTGTGGTTGAACTTACCTTGTTGGCGGTGCCGATGGTGTAGACATTATCGGTCTTGGGGAAGGAGTTGTTACCATCAATCACATATTGCAAGGTTGGCTTCTCCCAGTCGATCAAGATGGCGCTGGAGTTGATGAGCCATTGAACCAAATTGCCCGAGGCTGCGGTTTGACTGAAAGTAAGTTCCAGGTCATTAGGAGTGTTCTGAGGAACAGTTGTCTTCACGTAGGGGACAACATCCGTCTCGTCATAACAGCCCGTTGGAAGCGTGATACCGGTAGAGTTCGGGTTGGCAGATGTAGCATTCTCATAGGAGAAGATGCCACGGATATTGGCGGCGTTGGTGTTCGGCCCGTCGCATTGACCGCCGCCGGTACCAACGCGGAGCCAGTAGTTGTCGACGGTTTGATTCGCATTGATGATGACATCATACCGTTGGCCTATTGCGTCTGCTGTTAGCGTGTCTCTCGGAGAATGGAAGCGAGATCTGCGCAGGGATATGAGGGGCAAGGGCGGTTCACGTTCACAGGACTCACCAACTGCGATGACGAGCGAATCTGTAGTATACGGCGTGATGGGGACAAAGTCGGCAGCCACAACGGTGAACGGGTGTTGGTCCAAAGAGACATGCAAGAAGTTGTTGATGCCGGTGTTGACCAATCGAACGAGATGCTTCTTCTTCGGCGTAAGAGTCGTTTTGAAATAGCTGCCTCCCGAGCCGTAAGTCATCGACCCATTCACCAGTACGTTGTCGGCAGTCGGTGGCCCTCCAGCATGGAGTGCTGCTGCATTCACCGTGAACATTGGCGTGTGGAACCAATCCGTCATCGTAATCGCACCGAGATCCAGGTCGTAGTTCTGAGTCGCTGGCCCTCGAATGATAATCGCCCCAACGATGCCCTCTGCGTATTGGACTGAATAATGGCTGTGATACCAAGATGTGCCGTACTGAGTTGCCTTCCATGTGTATGTTTTAGTGACGCCTGGAGCAATCGGGCATTCAGTAAGACCATTCGTGCCATCCATCTGGTTAGTGTTCAACTGTCGGATTCCATGCCAATGAATGCCGGTTCCGTTGTTTGTCAAGGAGTTCTTCACATTAAGCACCAAAGTGTCGCCCCAGTCGGCAAAGATAGTAGGCCCAGGGTACTGGCCATTGATGACCAACATTTCCCGTGACACACCATCCGGAGCCATTGTCACGTTGGTGATCTCCAAATCATACTGCCAAGACTTGTCAGAAAGCGGATCCAAGATTTAAATCCCAGGATTTATCACTTACTGTGACGGTTTTACCCGTGCTGGGCCATTTTTCATCCATATCGGTAGCGACACTGAAGCCACCAGTCCAACAACTCCTCGTCAATGGGCCATTGGTACAGGCAGAGTCTCGTCCCTCCTTGTAGTGAAAGTCTGAGTAGATACCATCTCTTTTCCAGGGTACGGATAGAGGCTCGGAAGGAAGGGCGGCGGACAACACCGTGGGGCAAACCAAGGCAAGTAGGCTTGTTGTTTTAACGATTGAAGACAGCATTTTGTATTAATACTATAGTGAAAGGAAATCAAAAAGACTACACTTCCCCAAAACGAATGCAAAGATAGAGCACGAGGGTATGAAAGCTAGAGAAAAAGATATGATAGCGGGACATGCAACAGATCTTTAATACTCCCGCAGGCAGGGCATTATGGGCCCTCGCCATGATTTTCTCAATGCGGCCCTGATGATCTTAGCTTCAGGCCCAGGACGGCTTGCGGGATTTCGCAACAGGCGATGCCATTCTGCGAGCCTAAAGGATAGCAGATCATAAACCGCACTGCCATGATCTCACGTATTGGGGCGCTCTTTCTCCGAAAGACGGGATAGGTGTGGGGTTGGGGGAGTAGTGAGGTTTGCTACTGGTCTGGGAGGATTAAGCATCAAGTGGAAAGCCTGATCGTGAACTGAAGAGGTTAGCGGGACAGAATTGGCGGTGTTGAGAGTTCGTGATATCAAGGCAGAAGTGGAAGCTCAGCTGCGGAAAATTAGAACAAACAAGGGCAGTAAGGCTGCAGATCGATGGAGGGCGGGACCCGGTCGTCAGAGTTGCACGACTGCCATTCGTGCAACACGGTTGCAATTCGGGCCGGGTCTGACACGATGCAGTTTGGAGCGTTCTTGCAGCAAAGCTCTGCACCATTCTGGCAAGCAATGCGTCGTGGTGGTGTTGTCATGCAAGCAGAGCAGCGCACAGAAAGCTTGAGCACAAGCCACATCAAGCTATTCTGAGAGTGTCGCTAACCCTTTTCCAGCCTGCTGTGGCTTGCCGGCACACTAGCACACCCGTGAGGAGAGCCGTCCCCCAACGCCGAAATCTTCACCCTAAGATGCGGCAAAACTGCATCTGTCTGGCTGACAGACGCGCTGACAGCCCGCTAAACCACTGCTGCACCGGAGTTTGTTCGCTAGACAAGAGTCCATCGAGGCCCAGGAGGAAGTGGCTGCTTTGTGTGACGTGTGGATTGCTCCTGGATACCTACATGAAGGGTAGATCCTCTCAAAAAACTTTTGCTTCCATTACTCGGCAGTCGGCAGAGGCTTCGGAATGCAGAGACCCCGGAAGCTTATGGCTCCGTATTGCACGCGCTTGCTCTGTTGGTGCCGGTATCCATCTCGGAACTGGCAACTCAGCAAGGAATTACACCTATGTCATCGCCTTGACATCGTATTCTGCTAGAGATGATGACCTGCACAGTCTGATGAACCTAAGCTGTCTCGAAGCTCCAAAGTTTTGCTCTCTCATGTCACTAACAATAGTCTTAGGAAAATTCCGCTGCGGGGATTTCCCTAACACACGAGAGCGGAAAACTTGGCAAAAAGATGAGATTGGTTGGAGTTAGAGGGCGGAAACAGTATGCTGAATGCGGGGTCTTTCGTGATTGGAGCGCTCCACGAAGAATAGACAGGTTTACAGCAGAGCTGCACCTCAGCAGCGCCACAATATATGCAGCGGGATCCCCAACGGAGTTCAGCCATGGTTTCTAATAGGAATTACCGGCTCACAGAATGCGAGAGGAATACGGTGCCGCAAGCACCGCCCTGATACCACTACATTTTTGTATTTTTCTGACACATGCAGTATAGCAAGTCGTGTCAACCATTAGAAGTGGCCTTTGCGTGCCCTGGTTCTGGCACGAATGACAGGAACATGCCACCTAGAAACAGGTACAAAGCCAACAATGGTAGCAACTTGGAAAAAGGAGAAGTTGGTCTATGATACTAAGCCAGCTCCAGATGCACTTCTACAATTGAGTTTTAGCCTAGTTACCGGTAGCAACAAGCTTGACAAATTCTCGATATAAAGTCCATGCAGAAATGAAGGACTTCTTTAAAAGCGGATTTGTGATAGTGTATATATACCATGTCATGATAGATCTGTGTTCCGGGCTAGCGGGTTCGAGATCTCAACTTCCACCACGTGTGGACTCCGATAGTCTGTATTGCACAACATGGTTACGAGGAACACAAACCATGTGGGGATGCATTCACAGAATGACTGCAGCAATTCCGCCTCCTGTTACACCAGTTTATTCCAAACTGTCGTGCTTTCGGGGACTTTTTCTCGGTTCGTCGAGCCTCGTATTAGGGGGCATATAAACACCCTGGCTTTGCCCTCATCAACAGCGTAACGATGAAGTAGACCACGAATAGAGACAAACGATGCCATGGCCCTCGCCGTGTGGAAGGAGCATTTTGGATGATACCTAAAATGGTCAGGCTCAACTTCGTAAGAATATAGTCAGTAGAATGAACCGTCAAGGGTATCCTAGCATCAGGCAACATAACTTCCAACGCCATACAGCAGTTGACAGCCACACCGTATCACACAGAGAGTAGATAAATCCGAACACGCGGGATGAGCGGTTCATGGTCTGCACCATCGATTCGTCCCAAGTTGCATAGAACCAAACGTCTTAGACTTGTCGTTCCTGCAGATACGAATATGTCATCAGATGAGATTTGAATCACATGGATGATGATGGACTATAGAAAGCTTGTTTGCTAGATTGCATGCTTACCAATGTACGAATGTTAACTTTTCTACCACGCTGCTTTCGAATACCAGCGACGTGACAGGATATTACGCCACCAGTTACGGGTCTATCATTCGAGCATCGAGTCCAGGTGACTCGAACCTTGAACCCAATGCTCGTCTTCCCAATGAATATTGAGGTCAACTTCCAAGAAGTCATGACCTAAACCTCATTGGACATGCGTGCCCAAAATTCCGAAGAGGAAAGGGTGGCACCGTTTGTCGCCGAACCCATACCTGCCGCAAAAAGTCTTCCTCGTTGAAGTTGCCAATGGTTCTGGCTTTTCACAGAAGATCCCTGAATACCTCCGAGGAATCGGAACAAGTAAGATGATCAACAGCTCCAAGGACTCTAAACCTTGCGTCCATACTTCGACATTGTCGCAGAGTGGATGGCTATTGAAGTGACGGATAATAAGTCATCCTGAAGTGCCATGTGTCTTCCATATATGGAGAGAAAGCACCGTGCTTTATTGTCTCCAAATATATGGATACCTTCGACTTACCATTTGCTCAGAAGTGGTCCTACTTCCAAGGGCAATACTAGTGGAATAAAAGCCGAGATTTTCGCTATTATTAAGTTAAGTACAAAAATCGGGGTTAGTTATGCTGTAAATGAAGCATAGCCTTCGCACGAGCTGCTGTGAATGTTCGAGGTTCGTCGTTAATTGATGAAGAGCTTGAGCTGGCAGGCGGAAAGTGAGGTCGAACACGCTAAAGTTCCGAGCTAGCTTGATAGACCGTAGTTCGGACTTTGATTAGTCATGAAATGAGCTATTCGAGAGTGACCTCGTTCCCGTCACCCCTCAGCGTTCGCTTTTGTTTCAGGCGTCACACTCACCTTCAATTACTTAATGCTCATCGTGCAATAATTACTTAGGTATCCCACAATCAAGTTTTCGGAACGACCCTTTTCATTACTAAGATCTAGCCTTTTTCTCGTTTTGTGAATTGACCAGTTCTGCCTGTTCCTGAACATTGTCTTTGTTCACAAATCGAAAAATCCTGGTGATTGTCGTGTTGTGCGTGTCTTCACAATGCGAGAAATTGGATTTCTTGCTAATAGAATATCTATATACTCCCCTTCCTTCGAAACACGTTGTCATGTCAGTCCATCTTCCGAGAGTGACGGGTGAACGACTACATTAACGAGAGCAACACCTCAGGAAAATGCAGTCCCTGGCGGATCAATTCGACCAAATCCATCTTACGCCCCCGAAACTTAACGACAGCAAGACCTCAGGAAAAATGCAGTCCCTAGCGGACCAATTCGACCAAATCCATCTTACGTCCTCGAAACCCCAATCCCAAATTCTAAAATCAACTAGAGTTAGGCAAACCAAAGCGCCCTTGTCGTCGTCGCTAAAACCTCAAAGCTTTTGTGACCCAACATCTCATTCGAACCACCGATGCAGTCTCTGCAGTGAGGGGCGGTCTACAAAGTACCCCAACTACTTCTGTAAGGTTAAGGACCTCGGGCGCGGTGGTGAAGGCGCTGTGTCGCTTTTTAAAAGCAACCGCACAGGTGAGCTTATCGTGGTAAAGACCGTACGCAAGGAAAAAAACTCATATTTGCCGCGTGAGGCAAATATTTTGCAGGATATTCCCGCCCATGAACGGATCATATCATATCTCGGCACAGCACCGACCGACAACATTCGACAACACTACGAGATGACATTTGAGTATTGCAAATTTGGCGACCTTTATCAGTTTCGTAGAAACATGACCGGTAAGTGTCCAGAGCTTTTCATCTGGCATATATTCAAGCAGCTCAGTCAAGCTCTCGCGTTTTTACATGACGGCATTGGGTCGCAGATCGAGTTTCACCAGTCTCAAACCCGCTGGAGGGCCATTGTTCACCAAGATTTGAAACCTGATAACGTACTTCTTGTTCCGTCAACTGGGCGATTTCCCAACGCAAAAATTGCGGACTTTGGGTTCGCCAGGGTCTTTGATTGGCAAAATCCGGGCAATCAGTGGGGTGCTTCGTGGGACTGGCAGCCGCCAGAGAGGCCAGTTGCGACGCCGGCTGGTGATGTTTGGGCAGTCGGTGCTATCATTCATTTTCTTGCTCATGGCGAGCCGCCAGTTGGTTTTTATGACCTTGGTCCAAAGGATGCTTGGGTCCGCAAGAACGCGTTGCCAAATCTGCCTGGGATGAGCGAGAAAGAGTACGGCGAGTGGCGATACTATAGCGCAGCTTGCCATCGAGTTCCAATCCCAGTAGACGCTACATCGCGCACGTTAAGACGTGGAACATATAGCAAACTGCTGAACTTCTGGATGATGCGAGCCTTGGACATGCAACAACACCTTCGTATTACAGCGAGTCAACTGGTTCATTTCATTCCTGTGATCGAGGAGATGGTGAGCAGATTAATCAAGACTCGGCGTCTGCTGGTGCTCAATGAGGTCCCTAGTGGTAGAGATGACTATGGGAACGTCAGGCGCTTGACAGGCTCTCAAGCCGTACGTATTTTTTACAACACGGTGGTTGAGTGTGTGGAGCCTGAAGAGCTTGAAGATTCTAGTGATCTCGTGGATGGACTTCGTGGGCTCTATGCCGTTATGATTGAAGATGACCGGATGAAAACGCTGCGCTGTTTTCCAAAGGAGGTTTGTGAATAAGACATCCAAACAAGTCTTATATTTTCTAGAAATTTGTCTTAGTCATTTTTTTATAGTAGAACTATTCTTGAATAGTGCTCTCATTTCAGAGTAGTCGCACATTTGTAGGTGCCAAATATAGTCCATACATCGATCTTTATAACTCATGACCCTTGACGCCGGTGATGTTTCTCTTCGATCATTGTAGCAAGTTCCTTACAGTTCATCTTCAAATGTCTACTTTCGTCTGACTGGCGCTCGACCAAGATGCTCGTATAGGAGGTGGATGGTCAGGACCTTGTGCGCGGACAATGTCGTCACCGCCATTCACCGCAATATAGTGAAAGTTTCTGAATAAGAGGCATGTGATTATGGAGCCCCTCCCACAATGCGCACAATACCTTCCTATTGTCTTCAATATTCGGTGCATTCACTCACCAGCATCGCACATAAGAGGCTGTCTTTCTCTCTTGTCGTCAACTCTTCCAATCCATTCCACTTTGCGTACAACCACGACGACAATCTTTTTGTTCTCAAGCAACACACTTCGTCTGATACCCAGTAAACTGTCGTGCTCAGGCTCGTTCCAGAAATCATTCGACCGTTATTTCCGATAGCCTTTTCTCACTCCGTACCTCACAACTTGTACGTTGTTACCCGCTACTTCTCGCTCGTCTCAAGAACATCGATTCGCATCAAAAAGAAGTCGTAGATCGATTTCGCACTCTACAAGAATCTTCCAAGCCATTCAAAAACTCTTCAAACCGCAACAAACCATGCCTCCCAAAGCTGCCAAAGCTCAAGCTCCCAAGAAGCCTACGGGAGTCAAGAAGCAATCCACCAAGGTCCCCAAAGCTCAAGACCCCTCAGCTCCCAAGAAGCCCAAGGCAGTCAAGAAGCAGCCTATCAAAGCCGACGCTACAGGCCTCTCGTCCACCCAGAAGCCCAAAGGAGTCAAGAAGCAGTCTGCAAAAGCTACCGCCGCTGGACCTAAGCCAACTAAGCGTGCTCCATCAGTGACCAATAAGAAGAAAGGAAAAGTTGATGTCGCTAACTCTGCCGTCGATCCTCCCCCGCAGGCTCATGATGGCATCGTCACTACCGAAGAAGACGCAATTGTTGGAGTTGACCGCGATGTCCACCTTGCTCCCACCCCGGCGGCCCACGTTGGGGCCATCACTCCTGAAGAACACGAAGTTGCTGCGGTTGACAGCCACGTACCCTTTGCTCCCACCCCAGCCGCCCATCCTGCTGCCGTTACTCCTGAAGGAACAAATAATGGAGCTGTCGATGCTCTCGGCACTCTCCCTGTCACCCGCTCCGAGGCCATCACTCCCGAAGAGCGCAGAGCTGTTGTAGATGACGTCGACGTCAACCTTCCTTCACCCCCGGCTGGCTATATTCACTTCTACATTGGTCAAGCCCCATCGAACCAGTTCTTCGCCATCAAACTAGACCATCTCAAGCACTTCTGCTTCAACATCTTCGAGAAGACTGAAAAGGACCGCGACATCATCGTCCTAAAACAGTTCACGCCTCTCACCTTCCTCCGCTTCCTCGCCATTATCGGACCAAAGCCTCTCGACATCCTTCCAACTCATGACAAAGACGATAACGGCTCCCACCAGATCACGTGGACCCCAACCGATCTACTAGACCTTTATCTACTTGCCTCAGTTCTAGATTGCCCCTACGTCTGCGACGTCGTTGCCGATGCTTGGATCCAGGGATTGCAGGAAATTCAAGCGAGCGAGAAAATATGGACGCCACCTAAGAGGGAACCACAAGCAGAGGATGAAAGTCGCCCTAAATACCAGGTCTACAGCTCCACGAAGGGCGTCCCGATTCTCGACCCCAGCATTGGGGACTTCGACCCGTCGATAATCTGTGCTCTGTACGAAGGCACAGAAGACGGAAGCGGCGGACGACTGATCTGGGCGGACGCTCTTGCCCTTGCTAAGGATGAGGCCGCAGGGGCAATGAATGCTGCTGTGGAGTCCTGGCCTAGAAAGCTGCTTGTCGATGTCATGCAAACCTCGAAGCGGAGGGCTCGGGCAAAGCTACTCCTCGTCCTGGAGCAAAAGGGACGGTGGGATTGGTGCCGCAGGTACCATGAGCACGCGCGTTGGAACTTGCCTTGTTACAGGGACCAGAAGGCCGATATCGAGAAGAAGGTTGAGCTGGATGCTGCTCGGGCGGTAAGTGGGAAGAGGAAGAGGGGTGATGAGGAGGAGGAGAGGAGGCCTAGGTCTCCTAAGGTAGCCCGTGTGGACTCTGGGCAGGAGGCTCAAGGCCTCCAGACTACTGTGGAGCAACTCCCCACAGTGATGGAAGTGGACGAGTCAGAGGAGTCAGAGGAGGAGTAGGATATCAGTATCTAGGCATAGGGTTCTTGTAGAAGTCCTAAATTAAGGTCTTAAATATAAAAGTAAATTCCTCCTATGCATAAGTACACTATAACTTCTAGAGAACTTGCCTATAGCTACACGGCGATGACTTGTCTATATATAGTAACGCAGAAGCCAATTGTGCTCCGTATCAGGGTGGTAACTGACAATAATAGGCTTCCCAAAGCTCAATCCTGCATTGTACCACGATGGGAACTGATTTTGAAGGGTTTCCCACAGCTCGATTGTGATCGTCACAGCGACTAGTACGTCGTATAGCCCATTCTCCTCATATAGCTGTATAATCTTAAAGGTAGTGGTAAGCTTGATGTAGAAGGAATGTGAAAATAGTCTAAGCCCTTTTTCCAGGCGCGGGTAGATGCATTATGCACAGTAAAGCATCTGGCCGTCCATGCAAGTCATCGGATAGCGGGAACCTTCGTCTGGCGGGGCCAGACGCATAACCAAAATTTCTCAAAGAAACGTCCACTCCACAACACCACCACTTCGCAGACAAACACTGTTAATGCAACACACATAATTTGCTGTTTGTGAGCTAGCTACTGCTCTGAAGCATCGCGCATCACCTCAACATATCCATGAACCGACGCGTCATTCTTTCGACCGACTGCACGAACTACTGCATGATCAGACCCCAAAGACTGCCTCCATTGAACGATATCCGCTTTGAATATGGAGATGCACGATGGAATACCGCTCTTCCCAAGACTTAGGTCATCACGGCATATAACGCAACCCTCTTCCTCCTCGGACGGTGATTCCAGTGACGCTGAAGAGCTTAGAACTCATAGTTTCTGGACAGACGAATCTGTAAGTTCCATGACTCCTCCCCGCCCTTACTCCCGCAGACTCCCATATAATATCTCCTTGATTTTCTATTTCATACTATCATTGAACGGGCTGGCCTGAGTGTTTGCTAACAGTTACTGTCAGGTGCCCATGGGTCCTCATACTCCTCGCTCTCAGTCACGGCAGCAACCCCGGGGACGACGCGGACGCGGAGGTCAAACCCGAACACCTACTTGCGATCGTTACGAATCTTCCGATCCTACCGTTAGCCCTGGTCAGGCCGGTGAAGCTTCATCAACGCCTTCAGAGACTCTCTCCAACCCTTTCAACTCTCCAATCTTTTCCGGTAGAACAGGGCTCTCCCGACATCAGCGACGTGGCTCAGGCAATACTGGCTCAAACATTTCAGGTTCGCCGACGACGTCGAGGGCTCGTGAAAATACTAGTCCAAACTTCAGATACAGAGAGATAGAGCGGCTGCAGGCCCTAACTACAAGTTCACGAAATCCATCGCTCGGTGGTTTCGTGAACCCTCCAGCTTCTCGGTTTCACATTCAACCTCGAGCAGCTAGTAGTGAAAGCATCGAAAACCGCATGCCGCGCCTATTCTCCAGTGGAGGGCGGCAAGGTAATTCACTTTTCCGCAGTCCTTCTAGGGTAGGAAACAGCGGAAGAGATGGCACGCAGAATAACTATGCAAATACTGCTTCTAGGCCCTTGGACCTCATGACTGGCCCTGAAAATTTCGACTCTTCCTTACCCAGACTATCTACTCCATCGAATACCGAGAACCAACAAACAACCCTGTTCGGTCCACTCAATACTTCACTAGACAATCCTACGGCCGATACTGCGAGAGGCCACGCTATGGATGAGTACATGGCCGACTTGATGGAGCTTTCAGAGTCGGATGATCAACTCATAGTGCTCTCCCCACAATTACGACCTTGGGGTCTAAATCTATCCTCGAACGAGGAAGCGAAGATACTGTCACGACTAAGAGCCATGAAACGTCCCAGAGAAAGGAGTGATGGTAATTTCACCAACGAAAAGACTCTGCTGAAAGCTTTGGATAAGAAAGGCGCAATTGCTATGCTTCTTTATTTCAGTGAGAATGCTAACCCTGACGCCAATGATGTATGGCCCAACATCCGCGATGCGTCCAAGCTCCCAGCCCGCTACTACCGGGTCGTCAGGGATACTGGAGATGCTGCGGCTGAACCGGACAAATGGAAGGGTTTCGGTTTCAGAGAGTCCCTTAGGCCTAGTAAGATTCTGAAATTGAAGCTGAAGTCACATCACCTAATCCAGAAAGATGTCACTTGGCCAGCCAGGGTTTTGCCCACCGAGTTGTATGAAGAGATTACAAGATATCTATCACGCGATGATGTCAAATCCATGCGACTAGTCTGCAAAGAATTTGACAGACATGTTTCGCAGGTTCTCTTCCAGACAGTGGTTGTTCCATTTAACACAGAAATCTATGGAATGCTTGGCACGGAACATAAACTGGATATCAAAGGGAAAAAGAAAGTCAAGGTCGAAAACAACAAGTCGCTACCTTGGAAGAACGCCAATGGCGACGACGTCTATAATGGCCATGGTCTAGATGTTTTCAGAGGCTTTGGCCCACATATTCGTCGGTATGGTATGAGCTTTGATGTTAATGAAGGTATGTACAACATTATCCTGGTCTTCAAGAAAAGTTTCTAACATTGCTAGATTCACTTACAAGGCCGCCATGGAAAGATCTAACTCAAAGCCACGTTAGCTTTTGGGGCAGTTACGATTGGCCTTTCCAAGAGTATCGAAGATTTGAAGACGTAGCCGGGCTGGAGCTTGCAGCAGACGAGACTCCCAAAATGAAGACGGCATTTTCCATGCTTGACAAGGTCCAAGAGCTCGCTTTATCAGTCGACAGTGGTCTTGGCTGGTTGAATGGTCCAGACAAATCCATCCGTGCCCGAATACTCCAAAGACCACCCGACGTATTCGGGTTATCGAAGGATGTCCTAGATCGCAAGATCCAAGCCCAAAACGAGCTGTGGGACTATATTAACGCTTGCCACCTTTCTGCAGGATCCGACATAAAACTAGCCAATCTATATCGCATGGATATGAACCGTTCCCTCTCCGAATTCCAGGAAAGCAATATGATCCCAGCGGATCAACCGCATACTCCTTTCTTGGACTCACATCTCATCACTGAGGCTATACCTCATGATTCTCCAGACATCCAAGTACCTTCTTTCGATGACCCCGACTTGCTCGAGCGTTTTGTTGATATGCAGACGCCGTCTACAGCTGGGATGCTGTACTCATCAAGTTCCGTACCGACTGATGCCGGGCAGTTGCGAAGTTCACTCATTCCCTCACAGCTGACCAAAGCACAAAGAGAATGGCTTTTAGAAACCGAATGGGCACAGCGCGCATTTGTCGCCTCTTATATGCTCGCCATCATCGATAATCCGAGAACATTCGCAAGCGTCCATACTCTGACCATTTCTCGACTCTCAAGTCGATATATCTCGATGCTCTGCCGAAATGACTTTTGGGATGCACTGCCAACGCTCAGGAACGTTACCATTCAAGTGGTTCCAGATTGGCGCACCGTCGTCAAAGATGAAGCTGGATTTGTGGAGACACCGAGAGTTTCCCCGATCTATGCCATTAACCCATTCTATCGAATACTGAGCGAAATGATAAGCCCACGCAGTAATATCAAAACCCTTATTGTTGGCTGGGCGGCTGGAGGGGAACATGCTGAAGGGTTGCACGCAAGGAATAAACACATATTGCCGGCCCCGTTGTTGCGTAGCAACGACGCACTGAGTCTTCATCCAAGCGAACCTCCTGAGCAATTATTGGGCTTGCCGTTTGTCGAACAGCTTACAATGAAGAATTGCTGGATCACACCTCCTGCGCTCTTGGACTTTGTTAAGAAGCACGACAAGCTCAGCCTGAAAAAGTTGGTTCTCAACTCGGTATCACTGACCGCTATGCCAAGAACAGCCCCAAACCACAACCAACAGCACTTTGGCAACAATGTGCTTGCTGCCGCCTTGGTACACCTGCAACACCAGAACAATGCTCAAGGCGGGGGCCAACAAAATCCAATTAACTTCATTGGGCAAGGTCAGAATCACTTACAAGCACTACAAACGCAGATAAACAACTTGCAGGCACAGCATACGGCACATGCAGCAGCACAGGTGGTGCAACTACAAGCACAATTACAAACTCTCTTGCAGTTCCAAGGCTTACTTCAAAACAACCCAAACAACCACGGTGGTGGAATGCCAATGAATCCACCAGGAGCGATACAGCCTCCCCAGCAGCAAAATGCTCCTCAAGCTGCAGTTCGTATGGAGCATCGTCTTGGTTCGTGGCCTTCCGTTCTCGACATTATATCTCCTGGCCAGAGTCTGAAACACTTTGGCTCTGAGCATAGCAATGCAAACGAAGAGCGAGAAACAAACCTCAAGACCATCGAATTAATCTCTTGCGGCTACGTCCGTCTTCAACACGCGCCCATTGACCAACTTCCTCTCGAAACAGCTAACTTTCATATTCGCGACCCACATTTTACCAAAAAATACAGTGCACTATCCTCGGCAATGATGTCATGTAAAGATTCGTTGCTTGGTGAGATTATTCAGGAGTCCGACGCTATGGAGATGACGGCATTAAATACAGCCTGGCTCTTGACGGTGGGTTGGTCTGACTTGGAGGAAGCTAAAGCGGCCGAATTTGATGGCTTATTGCCAGGTGGTACCGGTCGATTCTCCGGTGTCATTCGGGATACTGATCGTCAAACCGCTGTCAACTCGGCGACTTAAGCCATGCCTTCTCCTCCATGAATGTTTGGGCGTTCAGACTTACATTAAGCAACAGAAACCGGATGCACCCACCACTGGTGGATCTAGTGTACTGATACTGGTCTTAGACGCCAATTTCTAGCCAGTACTCTGATTACATCTTCGCGGCTGAGAAAAGTCGCTCTCACATTCAGTCTGTATAACTAATGTACCTATGCATCGGCATTGGGATTGCTGGATTGGCGTTATGGTAGGAAATGAACGACCAAAGGCGGATGTTGGGCTTCCCGTGTCATACAGCTATTGACATGATGCATGGTGGCCTTTCTTTTCTACTTCTTTGACCTTGAGCGGAACTATTAGACTTTTTCAAAGCCGCGAGGCACGATTAATAATAATGGCGGTATTTTGGAGCGAGAGCATCGAAGGAATACCTGAGAAGTGTGTTTATCTTTGTGATTGCATCTTAGACAACGATTATTACGATGAAAGATCATTCGTGATCAATTCTCAGTACTGGACCTTTTACTGTGGTAATATTTCGTGGCTGCTTAGCACGTGATGAACAATTAGCCGAGCGGATTCTCTTGGCGCACACCAAAGTGCAGAATCTAAGACGACCTCCGACAATACCAATACGAACGCTCACCCTGTTTCCACCACCACACCGTCGCCATGGGAAGGGTTATCAGGAACCAGCGTAAAGGTCGCGGCTCCATTTTCACGGCCAATACTCGCTTGAACAAGGCCCCCGCTCTATTTCGCACACTCGACTACGTACGTCAATCTCACGATGCTGGACAAACCCGACAAAATCTATGGCATTGGGGCTAATAAGGACGCAGGCCGAGCGCAATGGATATATTCGAGGTGTTGTAAAGGAGATTGTCCATGATTCTGGCCGTGGTGAGTACTGCCATGACTTCAAGCGTTCTAAGTGCACCTCTAATCTCGAATTTTGACTATAGGCGCGCCTCTCGCAAAGGTTGTCTTCAGAAACGTACGAACGGATTGAAATCCCTCTCATCATCGTCGATCAACTCGCTCATGATTTTAACAGCCATACCGATTCAAACTGAACACCGAAACATTCATCGCCAATGAGGGCATGTACACTGGCCAGGTCAGTTGGAGGAAATGACGGACATCGATTAGACTCAAGTAAAGACTGACACGAATAAGTTCATCTATGCTGGCAAGCACGCCGCTCTCACTATCGGCAACGTCCTCCCTCTCGCCTCCGTTCCCGAAGGTACTGTCCTCAGCAACGTCGAAGACAAGTCTGGAGACCGTGGTGCGCTTGGCCGTACATCTGGCAACTACGTGACTGGTGCGTTCAATTGTCATGACCTTTTATGTGAGAGAGTATAACGTCTAATTGGATATGCAGTCATCGGCCACAACTTTGATGAGGGCAAGACCCGCGTCAAGCTTCCCAGCGGTGCCAAGAAGGTCCTCCCTAACAGTGCACGAGGCATGGTGGGTATTGTAGCAGGAGGTGGACGTACAGACAAGCCTCTCTTGAAAGCATCGAGGGCTAAGCATAAAGTATGTTTCCCGTCTCTTCGTACAAAATTCTGACTACCGTCCTGGACACGACTGATACCTTCTTTTCCAGTTCGCCGCCAAGCGCAATTCTTGGCCCAAGACCCGTGGTGTAGCCATGAACCCAGTCGACCATCCTCACGGTGGTGGTAACCACCAGCATATCGGTAAAGCCTCTACAATTTCACGAGAAGCCGCACAAGGTCAAAAGGCCGGTCTCATTGCGGCCCGGCGGACAGGTCTATTGCGGGGTACACAGAAAACGAAGGAGTAAAGCGGATGCTGCTTGTGCTGAACTGGTATTCTCATACTACTACTTTTTTGTGGGGATGATAGGGGCGTTTATGATAAGCTGAGCATCCTCCTTTTCAAGGAAAAGGATTCATGATAGGGCCTTGTGGAATACAGATCAAAAATTGCATCTCAGGTTTGAAATTGCTCTGTTGTGAGGTTGTCTAAGGACAGCTATGTTTTGTTTCCTTTTTCCAAGTAACGAATACGCCAAGCACTAGCGGACACCAACGTTCAGGTCCGTACATCAAGTGCTTGCTGTTGAGTCGTTCCAGTAGAGCAGTAAGGCCCAAGGCTTGCTCCTCGTTTCCCACTGATCAACCACGTTTTGATACATGCCTGGTGGCCACCAAATCACATCCCAAAATCATCTATCATCTCAATATCGCTATCGTCCTCCGCCTCTTCACTCTCCATGTCCCCGCTTCCACCATCGCCTTTCTTTGCCTTGCCTTCCTTGAAATCTAGATCCAGCACCCGATAATGTCGTCTATCCTCGCCCAACACGACCAAGGCTCTCCTTCCCTTGCGTCCATTAACAACGAGCTTCACCGGTTGGAATTTATCTTCAGACGAAGTGTCGAAGATATGCTTCATGTACGGTTTAAGCTGTTCTGGGGTCGAGAGGTCTGCTTTTCCACGGGAGGAAAGAGAGATGGGTGATCCTGCTGGTAAGGCTGATGTGGAAAGAGAAGGGTTTGGGATGGGATTGTAGGGGAGTGTGCTCGAATTAACGTGTTGAGATGGAGAGGTGCGTTTTTGAGGGTGATGGGGATTGTAGGGGATGGAGAGGATATAAGAGAGGTTTTGTGTGGCGCGGACAAGGATAAGAAGGGAGATGTCATCTGCAAATTTGAGGTCCAAAACGGTTGACGAGGGACCGAAGTTCAGGGTTGTTGTTGCGGCCGTGTGGATAGATCGCGGGATTGAATCGAGGATCGGTTCGTGGGTTATGAGGTGGAGATGGACTTGAGGGAGCCTGTCAGTCCTCTGGCTTGATCTGAAGAAAGTAATTGAACGAGGAAGTTATGATTTACCTTGACTCATTGCCTCCTTCATGACAACACCGATATAAGTAGTCACATCATCCGTCCCACCCAAAGTCTCATCGAGGGTCAGCCGGTCGAAACCCAGATCACTCTTACCTTTCTTTTTCCCTTCACGACCCATATTTCTGGGAGAAGAAAGTAGCTTTCTCACCTCGTACACCATGCGTACATCCCTGGCTTCACTAGCCTCACCCTCCTCAAGTACGATCCCGCAATTTATGCTCGTACTTGACGCTTGCCATGATGAAAATTGTTGGAGTAGCTTTCCACAACGCATACCAAGCTGCCTGTTCATATAATCCAGACACAGTGCTTCTTCGTTGGATTTTGCACCTTCCTTGAACCAATCAATGGCTTTTCTCGTTTCGTCATAGTCAATACTTTCTATGCTTTTGCTTCCCTGCGGTAGGTCCTTTTCAAGCCTGAGGAAAGACGCCAACTCGCTCTTCGTCAAAGAATGCTGAATATATTCCAACAGTGGTCCATAATCGATACCTGGATCTCGATTCTCCACATCCTCTCTGCTCTGACTCCCCGGCGTCGTTCCCTCGAGATCGATTTCGTAGCGAAGCCATCTGGAGAAAACACCGAATTGGCGTTTCTCATCGCCAGCGTATAGTAGAACAGTGTGTCCGACCAACCTCAGACAGTTTATAATGTCGAGGATGTTGGTGAGCTCTTGCACGGGGACGTTGAAGATGCTCAGTGCTTCGTCATATTTGGCTAGGCCACGAAGCCTGCTAATCACAATGCTGCAGCGGTCGAGGGCAGGGAGAAGATTTTCATGGATGAGGGAGATGACATTGGAGAGGTTGGTTGTTACGGCGTGGTCCCAGCGTTTATGGCCCTAGCAACGTTTGAGCAAGATTGGGATTGCAAAGAGCATTAGATTTCATCGTGGTGAACGTACACTTTCCGTTAATTCGTCAACCAACCATTCTTTGATTATGGGTGGGCAGGATCCAGTACACGCCAAATGGTACAGATTTGTGACTATATCGCCTTCGCTTTTCTCCTCCAGCGTCTCTGTTACGTTTCGGATGAACTTTGAAGGAAGGTCTTGTGACTGATTCCAAAATGTGCGGATGCGCTGAAGGCATTGGTCAATATTAAGAAGGAGGTTTTGTAGCTGTGTTGTCTTCGACGCAATTAGATGCAGGTAAATGCCCGCAGACGGAATGAATTTGAGTGTTAAGGGCACCAGTGCAAGCTTCATGCTCTCCCGGGACTTCTCCAACTCCTTCGAGGGCGTGCCTGACGATGGGTTTTTTTCTTTAATTTCCATCAACAGTCCATGGCTGCAGCTATAAGGATGGCTTGCATGTACAAGTGGTTGATATGATTCGATAGGCCATTCTATCGGTAACCGGACATTGACTATTCTTAGCGAATCATAGATGGTAGGGTTGACGGTTCCATCATCCGTGCATCGGATTAATGTATCCACGGCATTGTGATCCTTCAAATGATGTGAGTGAAAGATAGCATCAACTTGAGCCTGGGAATTGAAGGCTCCCGTATCTGGCTGCATAGCTCTGGCGAAGGGCGTAGTCGGTGGCAATGGCAAGGGAGGAAGTTTTGGGAGCAGAGCCTCCATATCTGTAAGAGCCAATTGATTAGGGAGGTCGGGGGCCATATCCAGGGCCTGGAGATCAGGCTGGCGCTGGAGGAAGTCATCTAGAGTAGTATCATCCTTGAGTGAGTCCCAGTCATCAGTCGTAGTAGTGGTGAAATCCAATTTGGTTACGCTCTCTCCATTTTTCTTTTTCGGAACGCCGGTTCTGGCCTTAACAGCGTCGACATCAATGAAATTGACGCCCCAACCAATGCAGCGGATTCGGCTACTTCCAGGGACTTGAGATGGAAGTGGCATATCCTTCTGCAAGATCTTGCCCGTCTCAGCGGAAATGATGTCCACTAGGCCATCGCTCCAAGCAATGGCAATTGACTGGCCTACGTGTTTGATGTTAGCAGTTGTCAAAACGGTAGCTCTGTATTGTAGGTAAGGAATTTTGTGGTCAGAAATTGACTACGCCAGATTACAATACCATTGAATTTCCAGCAGATACAATCAATGTTGCTGCTAGCGTTCTTCCGTCTCATGCCAAAGGCTCTCTGTCCATTGATCCTGTAGACATCTAAATTTTCTTCTTCAGTAACCACGGCGACGAGATCCATAGTCGGACAGTAAGCTATCAAATGCGCCTGAATAGGCTGCAGCAATATTTTTTCGGCTTGCTGCAGCATTTTTGGTGCTGTGGACTCCATGAAGGGCGGACGGCGAGGAATGGTGGAGCATGAACGATATTGATGGTTTGGTGTTTTTGGGGTTGGAGTCGCGTCACGCAGGCTCGTTGTTTGACAACATAGAATTTTGGCTGCAAACAATCATCAAAATCGCTCCATGAAGGTGAGTCGTGAACAGTGATTCGTATTACCTGATCGAGGTAGGCGAGATTACGGAGAATGATCACGTGAATAGGGAGTTGGAAACGTCACGCAAGTGGACAAGCAGTTTGGTTGGCCCTCAAGCCCTCGAGCCCACATCGACCAGAATAATAGTCATTTAATTGCGATTGAAGTCTCGTCCATTCCGGCTCTCCAGGACGAGGAATATGTAGTACAAGCCGCCATATTCAATATTCCCGCCCGATGCTAAACGCCTTAATGCTTCATGCGATAGCAATAGCAATACATCCCAACGCCATAAGCCTCTCATAGCCTTTTCATGATTAAGGATCAACGCCGCTGCCCAACCCTCCCATGATTGATCCGTCTAAAAGCGAACATCAGACAACCGCCCAGCCAGCCGTGCGGAATGCAGCAACCTCGTCTTACGGCTCTCGGACCTCGATATGTACAGAACACGCTGTCGTCCGGAATATAGCGTGCAGATGAAAAACTAAAATTGAGATAGGATGAAGCGAAAAGAGATCTCACCGATCCCCTTTCATGCTTGTCCGTACCGCCTCTTTCTTGTCATTCGCGTTTGAACCACTAGGTCTACCATTTGCATCTCTAACTTCTTCGTCGAAGCTCGTCCGCTTGCCACCATGTTCAGCTTCATCCGAATCTTCGGCTAGATCACCGAGTTCGAAGTTCTGATTCTCCACATCGTAATCGCGCATAAAAGCCTGCCGCTCTCCAGCACTATTCCTTGCGCTGCCGTTGCCGGCAAGGAATGGACTCCTAAATGCACCCTCTATACTTCTTCTTGCTTGCATGCTTCGACGCGTGGTGAAGCCAGCGATACCATCAGTAGGTGGAGCATCACTGAAACGACTGCCCAATTCATTCCTCCCGTCCGGATCTGCCCGGGAGAGATTGAGGAGGTAGACGCCAGAGAAAATAATAAGGAAACCACAGAGGAGGGATATGGTGTTTACGGCGGATGTTGTGTTAAAGCCTCGGAACAGGAGGAAAGATGCGATGAGGGTGCATGTTGTAAATGTTACGTAGTATAAAGGGTTAACACTTTTCAAGTCAGTATCTCCCATGTCAAGAGCTAACCGGGGGATATGCCATACATGTTGGTCGAAAATTGACTCAGTGCTTTGTTGAAGTAGTTCATCTGAACAAGAATGCAAACGACTATGACAATAACAAATACGTATGTCGATGGGTGAGTAAACTGATTATTCCCCGCAAACGTCATTTTCAGCGCAATGCCGAACGCCTTGACAGCCATGATTGAGACGGATCCCGTTGTGGAGCAGATAGAGAGATAGATTAGGGGATTCTTGCGGCCGTACTTGGGGGAGATCTTGTATATCATAATGCTGGAGAAAACGGCGACAAATGCGCAGTAAAAGAGAAAGCCTAGTACGCCAAAAATTAGCTAAATTTACTGCCAAACTGGAAAGGATGTTAGAGAAGACATACCTGGCTGTATTGCAAAGTTGAGAATTTCGTCAATAGAATCGACATCCTTGTCGGGCGGCGCATGTAGGACTATAATGACGGATCCGATTAGACATATTGCGCATCCTATCTTTCCGAGCAGTCCTAATTGTTCCTTGAGAAAATATGAACCTAAGACGGCGCTGGTAGTGGTTATCAGCTAGATGTTCGCAAAGAATATGGTATACGCACCCAATGAGTACGCTCAGCGCTCCCAGAGGCGTTACTAAAATTGCCGGTGCAAATGCATACGCCGCGAAATTAAAAATCTCTCCGAGCACCACTGAAGCAAGTCAGCGACGCATCCAATGTGGTTGGGAAAATGCCGCGCACTGGTTACAATGCCTGCCCACCATGTAGGACTACGGAGGTATGAGAAGCCATCTCCCTCAAATCCAAGTTTTGCTGCTGCTTCATTTAATCCCTACACCACGAATCTATCAGTTCTGGACGAGGCGGGAAGGCTTTTGTGTGGAGAGCGGGTGGAGAACTCTAGGGAGCAATCAATGTAGGAGCGCGGACCTTTTTTGTGATAACAAAACTCGAGCCTGCGATCATGTCTATCAGCAAAATGTTCATGAAGGCATTGCGCCTAAGTGAACGTACCAATTGCCAGCGATGACGTTATAGCGAGCATTAAACCCACATATCTGTCCTATCGTCAGCATCTTCATCCCAAGCGGAGCATATTCGCGCTTCGAGTTGTGGCATACTTGTCTTCAACCATTATGCGATCGAAAGGTCAGTAAGACCAGCCTTAAAGACCTTCTAAAAATATGGAGTAATGTGTTTCGCGTGCCGTCGTATTCTGGATATTTGGAAGAAGGCTGGTCTATCGTAATCGTAATCGATAGGAGTTGAGAAGACCACCTGGCGCAACCGAGGAGCAAACCGTTGACGACAACGGGTCACAACAGTCTATAGGGCGCTCCCACGATGTCGCAACACGGAAGTCGCTGTGGACGCTGAGGGAAAGCGGAAGCTGTTCGTGTTTCACCAAACGCTTGGAATCGGAAGGTCGTGGTTGGGGTGTTTGGACAGGGCCGGTGAACGAGCGGTAGGTGGGTGCGTTGAAAGACGTTGAGCGAGTGACGGGCGCTGAGCGCAAGTTGTTGTTGTCGTGAGACGCTGGGCTTCAGGCAATATCGAAGGCTATATCAACCAGAATCGTCCTGGTATTTCAGCGGAGAGGTGCAGGTTCATGGCCGCGGTGGTCAAAGCCCTATTTTTGCGGCGCCACTACGGAGCAAATTCGATGGAGGCTGGCTGGCCGCTGGAAGGGAAGAGAGAACACGCAAGGCCAGGCAGGCCCACTCAAAAAGCCACCGTCACATTGCCCCTGCGTCCGCGTCTGCTGATCCCGGAGCCCCCCAGATCGGGAGACGGTCGCACGGGAACTCCAAAACACTTTTCTCACGCCCAGCGCAAAGATCCAAGAACACGCGTCTGTTTGAGAACAAGTTGTGCATTTTGTACAAGTCTAGGGTAAAGCCGATTCTGTTTTCTGTACCACATCGAACACAAGGGTTCCATGCCAAAGAGACCACAGCCAAACGTCCACCGCACTGCCTCCGCCCAAATCCATATTGGTCGCTGACTGCTGCTGACCGAACGCAGGTACGAAGTACCATCCGCCTGACAACTATAGCTGAACTTACTGAGACTTTACGACCGCTTCGAGCCACTGCCACAATAGAACTCCACGAGAACCCTCGTTCAGACACTGTCTTCGGTCACATCCCGCACCCACTCCATTCAGATGCAATATCCTGCTCATCTCCTGGTGCTTCTCAACGCCCGAACCCAACCGCATACTCCATGTCGATGTTGATCCTCCATCTCAATCCGAACGCCGCCCAATGCCAAACCCGACACCGATCAGCCTAATCAACGCGGACGTTGCCAGATTCTCCTGGGAGATGGGGAATCGACATTGTCGAAGGGAGAAAAGTAGCAAATGGCCTACCTTGGTGTTTTTGTTCATTATCCAATCCGGGATTGAATTGATTCGCTGATCTTTGTTGTTGTACTGAAGATTCGCGGCGTAATCGTTGTTTCGCACTGTGAATGAGTCAGTATGAAAAACGCGGTGTCTTTTTCCTTATCAATCCTTTTTGAGCGTCAATGTAGGTCTGGATTAAGCTAAAGTGTCGATCGTGCTGTAAGTATGGCTAAAGGTTAAAAGCGTGAGACGTATAGTACATGGGTGGTGAATACCCGGGTATCGAGAAAGGTTGACGTGTCGGCAAGCAGAAAGGATATTCACTGAGATCGCACGCGTTTCGCGTCTATCCAATTATTAGTATGCGCTTTTTTCTTGCAGATAGAGGACCACATGCCTTTGGGGCTACCTGACTCCTCAACCCCTTCATCTTGATCATCGCGAGCCCGTTTCGCACGAGGGGATGTGCTCGAACGGTGGACCTCAGTTGAAGGCTCGTAGCTTGCCGGTTTTGAAGGGCTTTCATCTTCGTCATCGTCGAAGTCGATAATATCAGAGTCGTGATCATCGTTAGTTTGCGGCTTATCAGCGTCGTGAAGATCCTCGTCGAGTCCAGAGTGGGCAGTATGGTCAATAAACTCAGGGTAGTCAAAATCTCCGTGGTCAGCGTCAGCAAAGTCCTCCGCATCATCATCATGAGGTTCTTCAAGGCCCTCGCCATTCTGGGAGTATTCCTCTGAGTGCTCAAGAGGGTAATTTTCTTCTCCCTGGTCTTGGAATGAATGTTCCTTCTGCGCAGGTTCATGTGTAGCATCCTGCTGGTCGAACAATTCATAGCTTCCCTCGTCTTCTTGATTGTGTGAGCCGAGTTTATCGTCGACGACTGTGAAGTTGTCACCTTCGTGCCCGTACTCATCTGTGAACCCTTGCTGATCATCCTCTGCGTTTAAGGTCTCCTCGGCAAAGCCACGATAATCATATTCCTGATATCCGGGAGCTTGGGTGTCGTTGGTCTCACCTGTAGCATTGATGTCCTCCAGATCGTTTCCAACTTCTTTCAAAGGCTCGACTTGACCAGTACGATGTTGTTCTGCTACATTTTGAGGAGAACCGGACGCGTCACCCTGAATAGTAGAGGACCCAGACGAACGATCATGCCCGGCAGGATCTGTGTCTTGGCCATGTTCCGGTTCCACCTCTGCATCGTCATCATAATCAATCAGGTCGTCTTCGTCTTGATTTTGGGATTTGTTCTCAGAGATTCTATCGTGAGCATTATGCTCCTCGAAATCAGGATGAGTCTCCTGCCCCCCAGTGGCTACCTTCTCCTCGTTTGTTTCCCTGTACGCGCTGTGTTGTGTAGTTTGATCTTTACCGGTTTCTTCTTGCGATGAAGACGTATCTTGCTGAACATTATTGTGCTCGACTTCGGAATAACTCTCTCCATTATATGTGGAATAGTGATCATCCTGGAGGTTGTTTGCCTGGATCTCATGGTCTTCGGCGCTGTTGTCTTGGTACTGTTCTTCGAAAGGTTCTTCAAAAACGTTATCCTCCTGCTCATATTGCCCTTCTTCACTGAAATCTTCTGTGTAGTGCTCGGTATCATCATTATCTTGACCATTTTTGAGGAATGTCAGCTGCGAAAAGCCTTTCCCATCACAAGCAGCTTCGGTTAGTTGGTTTAAGCGGTATGAAAATCTTGTCTGGGTATCTAGAGTCAAGTTCAAAGGGCCAGGCACCGACATCTCATCTTGCTGGTGCAACAGCGTATAAACATCGAGAATCTCCGACAGCTTGGAATTAGTGCAGTGGGTTGAGTCCTACAGCCCATTAGTAATAATACTTTGTCAAATTGGGAAGAACCAACTTACTTCATTAATGGTTAGACCAATATCATAGAAGTCCATCACCAACTCATCCTCTTCACTAATGTCATTACCTAGTTGTTTTCGGCAAGCTCGGAAAAGAACTTCGAGGCTCTCCTTCGCAAGAGATTCGTCTTGCAGAAAAAAAGTGTCAGACTGGGTTGGAAAGAGGGACATTGTATTGCTTCCCCAATACAAGGTTACGGGATGCGTAGGATTAGTGTAAATTGCAAATCCTTGGAGGTGATCCGAATCCGCATGGGATAATTTTGTAGTGTCATCCAGGCTAGTTTGGGGCCCACCAATGTTATCAGCATCGATGTTTTGTACTAAAGAACTCTCTGATTGTTGTTCTGGAGACTTGACTTCCGGCGCTTGAACAGTGGCTTCATCTATTTCCTGTTCATTGCTTGGGCTATGTGTAGTGCTACGATCTCGGACGAAATCTTGTTCAACCTCTCTGGAGATGCTTGTCTCGGCCTCTGATACCTGCTGTGCTGTAGACTGCGACTTCTCTTTCGCAGGGCCTGGAGGGGAGGCGACTTTGGGGGACCCTACTTGAACGCTTTCGTTGGCTTTCTGTTGCAAAGAGCTTGCCGTGATATCCTCCAATGGTTGCACATCTACTGCACTAGTCACCTCAAGGTCTAAGGTACTATTCTGGATCTGATATTGGGGGAACTCCTCTTCATCCTCATAATCGATTATGTCGTCGTCGACGGGAATGGCAGGTTCTTTGGTCGTATCTTGGTGAAAGCTGGTGAAGGTGTTTTCTTCCTGACCTAATTCGCTGGCATCAGTGAGGTGCTCGTCATTCAGGGTAATGGTGTCCGGTATAGTTTTGTCATCTGTAGGTTCGTTGTCGTCGTCGATCATGATATCATCATTATCATGTCGTTGTGTTTCCATACCGTAGTCAGACCGAGCATCTTCCAAGACAAAGTCCTCATCTTGATCTTCACCACCAATGTCAATGTCGATATCAATATCGTCGTCGTTTCGACCAAAATCCGAACCCAATTCCATGTCATCCTCGGGAGCGGTAACAGCTAAGGCTGGGGCATTTTGAGGAGTAGCGGCAACAGACATCATGGCGTTGATCGTGATGTTGTTGCAAGTAAGTTAAGGCACGCTTCGGCTTGGTGAAGATGGGCAAGTCGCGATGGCGGCAACGGTGAGTAGATATAGAAGTCGCGATGGCGCTGTCTTTTATTCGAGTAGAAGTTCGAGTTCGTAGCTAGGGTATTAGTATTCGTGTTGGGGTCAGGGTGGTTGTCGAGGAGGGCATGGAAGTCGTAGATTAGGGAAGCGTCGCGCGTTGGCGTCTGAATTTATGCAGGTCGAGGTGCCTCAGTGACTCCGAGCCCGTAAATCAGGCTGCCGACAAAAGGGAGTCAAAAGGGAGGTGGATTCACAAAGCGGAGTCTTTGGGTCGCTATCATCAACGCGATCAGGGTTGGATTGTGATAAGGAAGTAAGTGGGTAGACGACCGGGTGGCGTGGAGTGAGGAGGTGCAGGAGAGGGCAAACAAAGGTCAAATTAGCTAGCGACTGCGAACGGTAAGGCGCATATTATGTAAGGAGGATCACGGTTATGCCAAGACCGATATACACACATTGCAATACTGTGCTTCCAACCCCTTTGGAGACGGCATTGCTGCATAATCGTCTGGCTTCCTTACAACTGCTCGAAGACTGAAACTCCTCTAATCTTTCCTGTTCCTCCCACACTACCCTAATTTCGTCTATGTTTTAGTTTACCACCCCTCGATTCCAAGGTTCCTACCCAACTACACAATCGCAATACGGCTGTATAACCTTCCTGCGGCTTTGAGGATATACTCTGAGTCTGTTTTGGTCTCCATTTAGAGCTCCATCTGCAGCAATGGTATGCGAGACCCTCCATTACCAATTTCAAGCATTTCCGCTTACACCAATCCAGGTCGTCCTAGCAGCCTCAATATGCACCCGGGGTGGGAAGGCCGTCCTCTCACGCCAATTTCGCGAGATGCAACGCTCCCGAATTGAGGCCTTGCTTGCCTCCTTTCCCAAGCTCGCAGACTCCGGTACCCAGCACACAATTTGCGAGCAAGACAACGTCCGCTACGTCTACCAACCCCTCGACGAGCTCTACATGGTCCTGATAACCAACCTCCAATCCAATATTCTTCAAGACATCAACTCCCTACATCTATTTGCGCAAGTTGTCTCGAGCGTGTGCAAGAGTCTAGATGAGCGGGAGATTCTGAAGAATGCATTTGAGTTGCTTACTGCGTTTGATGAAATCGTAACATTAGGGTATAGGGAGAACTTGACTCTCACCCAGATCAAGACGTTTTTAGAAATGGAGTCTCACGAAGAGAGGATACAAGAGATCATCGCACGAAACAAAGAGCTCGAAGCGAGCGAAGAGCGCAAACGACGAGCTAAGCAGCTCGAGATGCAACGAAAGGAAATGTCGCGCAGTGGTCGTGCAGGAGGCATGGGTAGTGGTCGTACTCCTACATATCCCACGTATACTCCTAGTGTGCCCACCACCGTCCCGGATACTTATGATAGCTATGAGGCGGAGAAGAAGAAGACCTCGAAACCGCTTGCTACCCGGGGAAAGGGCATGCAGTTAGGCAAGAAGTCAAAGACGACCAACATTTTTGAACAAGTAGCCGGTGATTTACCACCGGAATCGGAACCCTTGGTCTCATCTACCCCAACCGCTCCAACAGCGCAACCAGCAAGTGCCCGACAATCCACCTCCTTCGACCGTGAGGCCGTACACATTACTACCTCAGAGTCCATCTCAGCGCGTCTAGATCGCGAAGGTCTCTTGAAATCTTTCGAAGTGAAGGGCGACCTACAACTCAAGATCACCGACCCAGCCTTCACGCAAGTCAAGCTTGAGCTCACAACAGGCGCAATCCGAGGCGCCCAGTTAATCACACACCCTAAAGTTGACAAAGCCACTTTCAAGAACTCAAAGACCATTCAGCTTGCCGACACAAGCAAGGGTTTCCCTTCGAACATGGCGATCGGCGTCATGAAATGGAAACTAGCCCCTAAGCCCGAAGACGTTTCCGACCCACCTATCACCTTCCGCGTATGGGTTGAAGATTCAGGGAAAATGTTCAACATCACTGTCGAGTATGAACTCACAGGCGATGATTCGCTGAAGGATGTTTCAGTCACAATACCTTACTCAACTGATGAGCCTAATGTGAGCTCTTTTGATGCCGTCTATGAAGTTAGTGGGGATAGCTTGGAATGGAATATTGGGGCTGTGGATGAGGAGCATTCAAGTGGAAGCTTCGAGTTTGAAGCCAGTGCGGATAGCGAGGCTGAGTTTTTCCCCATGAGAGTCAGGTTCAGCAAGAGTAGGCCTTTTATTGACGTTGGCGTAAGTTTTGCTCTTTTCCCCCAAACCTTACAATGTAATCATTCGGTACTAACTGTTTTGGCAGGTCTCGTCCGTAACGCTTCTAAGCATGAACCAAGATATCAACTTCTCAAAAGACGTAAAGTCGATTGCGGATGTTTATGAGATCTTGTGAAGGGGTTAGGTATGAGAGCACGAGTCTTCGCGACAGAAGGGCAATACCAGTAGAGATATGTAATGGCATTCAAAAATGTTATGGTTGAAAGACACAAAATGGACTGGCACAAAACATCTAACCACACAATCAAGAATCGTTCTATCTGATTGATATATGTCTTCATGACCAGCTGACCATGAGATTCCATGTTCTCGGTCTAAATGAATTACGCTGTCACAGAAAGCCATATCATGCCTCTAAGCTGCGTGCTTATGCTCATGCGATCTCTATCTCGTGTTTCTTCAATGCCACAATCTCATTATTTACTCCTTTATAAGCATACGACCAGACAGGCAGTACATGTCCGGTATAGTTTTGCGTTCACAATCCTTCCATTCTACTCAGTGCGTCGAGTTGTTGGTCTTTCAAGAGAGAAGGTGCCTTGACTTAAGCTTTTCATCTACCGGTCAGGAAACCAGAGTTTGTTTTATAATACGGAGTTGGTAGAGCAATATCGAGCTGCATCTCAAGCAGTAACAAGGGAAGCCCACCTTCGTATTGATCCGATACAACTTCACTTGGGTGCGTAACCGTATAATCTAAGAGTTCGTCTAATATCTTTTCGTGTACAATAGATCGCAAATAGTGACACTTGTCGAGCTGGCAAATCTACCTAGGTGGGAAACCAGAGATATTGGGAGAACAGTGTAAGGCAGAAAGAGGAAGTCATGCTACGACAGCCCGAAGATCATGAACCACGGAAGGGTGAAATTAATATTACCCGGTACAATTGATCAAGCTGCTTTTCGGAGGCCGGGAGGCTGGATACCTAGATCTGCATTTTGAGTGCATGCGGCGATGGCTGACGGGTGGCTGGCATCCCCCGCATTCGGTTCCCCGGCTGCATCGTCTTGTGCCTGTTTCTTCCTGGTCAACACCACACAGACATGCCACTAAAATCCCTACACCACCTGCGTACTTCCTTGCCCGCTAAATGCCGAGGGGGTATGCTTACAGAAATACTGGAGCCTTCACTATTGCTCAATCCATCCTCCGTCCTCTTCACTGCGAGGCGACCTCTCTCATGATCCCACATCTAACCGTAGTTTCCCTCCTTTAGCTAGGACATCGGCATTGGAGCAAGTCCAAAAGCCTTTCATCTTTTCCATTTGAGTTGCATGCAAAACCCATGATCCGCTCATGGGATCAACAGCGGGGTAGGTACTATAGGAAGTACATGGCTCATCTGCACCTCCGATCCTGCACCTCTACATAACCATGCATTTCGTCACTTCAATTCGAGGCTCACCCCAAAATCTCACTTCCTTTTCTGCTGTTGTCAACCATACCCAGTCACACTATGCGTGGCTTTGCTATCCTCTCGTGGTCGCTAGGTCTTCCTCTTCTTGCCTCAGCAGCATGTCCCGACTATTCGGACTATGCTAAACAGTTACACGGACCGTACTCCTCAGGAAGGTACAACTTGTCTTACCAACGCCCCGATCCTTCATGTCGGACGTTTGTCTCTGAAGGTGTAGAAGACACCATAACGCGAATGCAATCGGTGATCAGCGACCCAGATCTGTATCGACTATTCCAAAATGCTTACCCTAACACCTTGGATACGGCCATCAAGTGGAAGGGGTACGCCAATGGTACGGATGAAGAACTCACTTTCGTAATCACCGGAGACATCAATGCCATGTGGCTTCGAGACTCTTCAAATCAGATGCAGTCCTACCTTCCGCTCTTGAACGCCTCTTCGTCAAATGACTCCATCGCCTCTCTCTATCGGGGTGTGATAAACCTTCAATCTCGATATCTTCTCACTTCACCGTACTGCAACTCCTTCCAGCCTCCGGTGGAATCTAAGATTCCACCAGCGCAGAACCCATCCGCGAGCATGGATCATGTCTTCCCGTCCTACAGTAACTCTAGCGTCTTTGAGTGCAAGTACGAGCTCGACTCCCTGGCTGCTTTCCTGGAGGTGTCTTCAAACTACTACGGTGCCACCGGTGATCTGGCCTTTTTCGGAAAGTACCAATGGGTCGATGCCATCGAAACCGTTCTAAACGTCGCAGATGCGATGATGACGCCCACGTACGCCGTAAATGGCAGCGTCAATAAAAGCCCCTATACCTTCACTCGGCAGACCACTCGCGCATCCGAAACCCTCGAGAACGACGGGTTGGGTAATCCCACGAACAATGGAACAGGTTTGATCCGCAGCGCATTCCGGCCTTCCGACGATGCAGCGATCTACCAGCTCTTCATTCCCGCCAACATGATGTTTAGCCAATATTTAGAGACCACGGCAATCATCATGTCCAGATTGAACACCACCAATTCGGCCGTGCTCTACCAGAAAATGTGTGACCTGTCCACCACTCTACGCTCGGCAATAGAGGCCCACGGAATCATTAATCACCCTACATACGGTGAGATATACGCCTATGAGATTGATGGATACGGAGGTCAAACTATTATGGATGACGCGAATATCCCCTCTCTCCTCTCCGCCCCCTTCTTAGGCTACGTCAACGCCACAGACCCCACATATCAAAACACACGCTCCCTTGTTCTCTCAGCCGCAAACCCCTATTTCATGCGCGGTCCCGTTCTGTCCGCTGTAGGAGGTCCTCATAATGGCCCTGGTTACGCATGGCCCATGGCTTCCATCGTGCGGATTTTGACCTCGGATGATGAGCAGGAGATTGTGGGGCAGTTGCAGGCCATTGTAAGCACTACAGACCAGTTTGGGTTGATACACGAGAGCATCAATGCATGGAATGGTACCGATTGGACGAGGCAGTGGTTTTCGTGGGCGAACGGATTGTTTGGCCAGATGGTGCTAGATTTGGAGGACAGGAAGCCGGAGATTCTGAAGATGAGCTTTCAGTGATCAGAGGAAGAGAGTTGGGAAACCTTCTTGGAGGTTTCGGAATTAATGATGCACCCATATGCCATTTCCAGCAGTAAACCTTTCATTAAGATTACTCCCTAGATAGATGACTAATTAATGAAATCCAAGCCTTATGACAGCCATTGCCTCTACCCATTTCTTCTTCCATTACAACCAGTATCTTTTCTTCGGAACGAGATACGTATAGCTCAAGGAATAGAACTTGCACTTAACGGCGTCAAGCGTTACTTCCGGAAAAGAGTCGTGCCTACTTGATAAGGATCAAAGAAGCACAGTCGCCTACATGCATTCTTCATATCACCCGTAGATCTATATCTATGTGGTAAGGCATTATGGCACGTGCATGCTTCCTCGACTGGTATTAGGAACGTTAAGGAGCTTGGGGTCTATTAATACTAATGTATCTGAGTCTGTGTTGGGGAAGCGTTGACAGCCGTGTTCATTCACAGGACCCAGCACTTGTTGTTCCCGGCAGTCCAGAAGATATACTTTCTTCGCACGTTGTCCATCAAGTCGGTCAGTGTTCTCGTCGCCCTGGGAAATATATTGCCTAGAACGAGGTCGATTGGGTAGCACATGGAAATCACGATTGCGCGTGCAATTCTCTCCTCAAAAGGAGAACGGTAGAGTAATAATACATATAGATTGCCACGTCTAACTCCACCTGCCCAAGACGTTCTTGCCGATTTCCTGCAGGGATGTGGCCACGAGAAGTTTAGCAGCAAAGAACCTACCACCACTCCTGTATTATCCACACATTGACCTTTGTGGTATAGAAGTGAAATAGCACCCACCATTTTCGACGCCATCAAACCGTGCGGATCGCTGCTCAGACTCGAAACTGCTCTACTTGTTGGGGCAATTGTCGGCCGTTATTTCGTAGCGCAGCCAAAGGAGCGATTGCGTCTTGTATCTACTTTCACTACTTAGATCATGATGAACTGAAGAAGAGCGGCTTTTACTGCCTCAACAGCAGCACAAGCTACTCTCTTGGTGGTCTTCGTGAATGGAACCCTTGGACAGCAGGAGCCGTGAGTTGAAATGTGGTCGTCCTTGCGGGGCGTGTGGGTAGCCGGCACCACGTTCTTTCTTCGTTGGACGTGGAACGCACCAGTATTGTTCGCAGGACAGCGAAGAGCGGTTGCGTGCATGAGGATTTGTGTAACGAGACGGTAATGGGAATGAAGCTACCATCCAACCTCGGAAGGCTCGCGTTCAGGAAAACCCCGTCTCTACGCTGTGAATTGTTGCGGCCCAAACAGCGAGCTTGGTTAACAGTCACAAAAGGGGCCAGTGACAGGAGTGCTGCACCGTTGATCTCGACGTGTTGAGTTGCAGAAGCAAGAAATCAATGCCCGGGAGCTCGAATAGGACATCGCCGCGAACGACGTGCATGCTGCAATGATTCACGTTGCGGGATAGCGTGATTGAAAGAGTCTCAACTGTTTGACGCGTTGCCGATGCGGAATGAGTGTCGATTGCTTAGCTGGGGTCGTTGTTGGTCTTCGAGTTGCCAATAGACGTTATGCTGTGCCACTCGGAGGGTTGGATGCTGCGAACTGTGGGCCATTACGCATCCAGCTGGAAGTCGGGTTTCACCAAGGGTCTTGGTTACCGCCGTGAGACGAGAGCGCTTATGCAGAGGAGCAGACTTCCAAAGGGTGGCCGATGGACACGGAGAAGAAAGTGCTGGCACTATGGCTATTGTACAGTATGTCCAAGGCCAGCAATTAGCACGGTTGAATGGCTGATTGACACCTCCGAGTAACCGCTGTGCACGGACACGTCACTGCTGATTGTTGTTTGCCTCGGTGCCGTGGCTGCAGGGCCCGAGGATTAGCTGCCGGCAAACAAGATTTGTCGGGGCCGGTGATTGGGTCGCTAATTCGCTAATCCGGCTATAAATCAAGGAAGGCACGTCCCAGAATCCAGGCTGGCCTGCATCCCGTGGCTGCACGTCCAAGACAGCCTCCATCGAGTCAGGAACAGGCGAGATGAGCCACTCTCGGCCTCAACCGTGGGCAGTTGTTGGTCTGTCGCTGGCCTGTTGGCTGCTGCTCCCCCAAGGCCTTCCTGCTCCTTTGGGTTCGATTCGTGATCGGCCGGCAGAGATCGCTCGCCAGGCCCTATTCCTGGCCAGGGGCGACTCACCACGCTGGCGCAGCTGCCTTCTCCTGCAGACGTCGTCGTCGGAGAGACAAAGCGGTCATGCTCCCTTCCAGTGCGACTGATAGGCGTCGTACTCCTGGAATTCTGGTTTTGCATTCTCGGACCAGAGCTGGCCTCTATCGTCAGTCGCCAGGCCCGCAAGCGGATGGACATTGGCCGAGCGCGGATCAGATCATAGACGAGCTCATCCCTCCAACTGGCCGTTGATTATTGTCTGCACCAACGAAAGATAGCGGTGCTATTGCGTGCCCTTCCCAGTTCATTGTTAGCTCGTTTGGCCGTCTGGCTACTTTATTGGCAAATTTGACACGGCTTCCCTTTGCTTTCCCAAGTCTCATTTCCATTCTTGCGAGCCGCCATGGCTGACTGCCGCCTCAGCTCCACCTCCCGCCGCCTCTTAGTCGACGTGTCTGTTGGCCAAAGCCTCTTGTCAAGCTGCTTCTCGCTCGCTTTCTCTTCTCTCTACCATTTTCATAGCCCTCGCGTTTCACAGTGGACGTCGCCTTCCTCCGCAACCGCGCCTAGGCTATACCTTCCTATAGCCGAACATCCTCCTGCTTCGTCGACCTTGCCCCGCGCTTGCTTCCAGAAGCCTAGTGGTTGTGTATACCTCTCTGTATCCACGTTTTATTTCTACCTTGTAGATCATACTATCCAAGCCCGTTTCAAGTCCGTGACGTTTCGAACGGAATTCCAGGCTGAGGCGTAGCAATTGACCTCACCGAGATCCCCGTCGCCAGCATCATAACCTCACCTCTCTTTCGCTGCGTTGTTGTCTTCATAGCCGTTGTCTGCTGCTTCATTTTCATCTTATTCCCTCAGGTTGGTCGTTGAATTGCCCCCGCGACATGGCATTGCTAATGCAAAGCTCCAGCCCTCCAATATGTTTCACTCCATTTGACTACACTACCTACCAAGACCGTATCCGATCACTAGCCAGCTTGAAGAACCTCAATCCTTCTCGGCTGAAAGCTGGCAGGACTTGTAAACCTCGCTGCGCCTTTCCCATCCAACTTGTCTCCTCGACTATGTCATCCACAACACTTGTGACTTTCTTATTGTATGATTCATATTCCTCTCTCCTTCTTTTGGGTCAAAGTATACTAACGTCCCAGTGAATGTCCCGCTGCAGCTCGAACCGTTGAGCTTCTTGGGTCATGGGACAACTTTGCCAAGCCGTATCCCATGAAGCGAGATCTCAGGAAAGGGTCCTGTTTTTGGTCGGGCTGCTACAGCTTCCAGGACATCATTTGCGATGGAGACATGAGCAATCTCGGCCAAAAAAGGACTGGTGCACTCAAAATGGGCGGCACTTATTGGTACTACGTAAGCTGATTTCCTGCATTGTTTTCGTGTAATCCAGTAGCAGAATTGACGAAACCATGACAGTATAAGATTGACGATGACGAAGAATTTCACGATACTTCTCAACCGTCAACTACATTTTGTCCTTTGCTTCCAGGGCAGCGTTTGAATGTTCTTGATGTCCCCATCCAGTCGAGAAGCAGAAGTAGCTCTACAAGTTCCACAAGTTCCACGTCATCTGGGATACATACACTGAATCCGGAAGACAAATTCCTCACTCCAAGACCACCACCTTTACCAGTTCCAAAAGTACCCAGTTCTTCTAATGATTTTAAAGAGTCCCAGGTCCGGTCTCATCCGATGTTGATAACCTCCACAGGAGATGTCATCATATACCCTGCGTCTGCCGGAAATCCAATGCGACCTCGGCTGCGGTCCGTATCACCTCAGGTCCAACGAAAGATTAGGTCGGCAGCTAATTCACCCGGTATTGTAATGAAGACTTCTGCGGGTTTGAAAGATTTGAGGGACAAATTGATTTCATCCGTCGAGAAACCAAACGTCCGAGCATCAGAACTTGATTCCAACAATGAGCGAGGACGTACGACGCTGCCACGTAGCGAAGGACTTCAGATTGGGACGCCTATTCTAACAGGCCAAATTGATCAGGATCGAGTGGTTGTGCCTTTGCGATCGGCTGATCTACTTCGAACTTCACCATGCGCATCAGGGTTATTGCGACATCCCAAGGTGGAAGATTTCTTACCTTTACGTTCCCATCCTGTTTGCTCCAATGCTGCCTTTACTTCCCCAATTGTCCCACAGGACATTAATGGCCGCCCGGGTAAACGATCTCGATCCCTGGATGTCACCTCTTCTGTCGTCGAATTTGAATTAGAGCAGGGTAGCCCAAGAGCACATTCGGCTCCAGACAGACGCGCAAATTCTTCGGATCAAGATTTCCACCACCACAGAAAGCCCATCAAGATATCACACATTGGATCACTCACCGTTTCCGAAAAATTGCCTCAGCTCGGGAACAAGGATGCGAAGCAGGATACTCTAATTTTTGGACCTACCTCAACTGCGTCCACGTCACGTCCACCGTCTCGTCGTAAAGAATATCCAATGCTAGTTCTGCGCGGCTCACCATTACTTGACAAAGATCTGCCTAAGCTACCTTCCTACTTAACTCCAGAGCCACTTTTCGGGGCAAATGACGGTCTTCTCAATTATGAGCACTCACACACCTTCGAGGAGACAATGACTCGTACCGAGCCCAGCAGTCATTTTTCGTTGTGGAGTACAGACTCGATGGCTTTTACATCCCCGACAACTGATGAAGAAGGCGTATACTCTCCAACGTTTAGCTCTTTAACTACAAGTTCAGGTGATGCCGATACACCAGACTTATTCGACCAGTTCATCCCAGATTATCACGCATGTGGCGAGGACAAACACTCACGCAGCAACCATGAAGGTTCCAAAGGAGAGGAAAGCCACCAGCATTCCACGCCTTCTCCTTACGCTACCACTTCATCATCTCTCCAATTTGATGAGCCTGCACTCACTCCTACTCTCTTCCATCTCAACATTCAACGCCCAGAAAGCGCTCCCCGTCGACAGGCGGCGTGCTTCGGCTTCCCCGAAAGCTTCAAGGCATATAGCCTTCCTGGCGATCAGAATACCTCCCAAATTACTCGCAGTAAGCCTTATGCTTCCGGACCAGGGTTTGCCGATGATACACGTCTTCCTGAGCCGCACATCAACACTGAGACCGATGCTTCTGTCAGCAAGCTAGGAAACCTAATGAGCGAATTCGGCTATCTCGGCGAGGCTGTTATGTGAACACCGAATGCTATTTACTATTCAGCGTTTTCAACTAACTGTAGTCGATATGGATTATGACTTCAATTTTCCACCTTCTGCCTAACTTTCACGATTTGATAAGATTCTGTATACGACCTTGTATTGTACTTCAAACTACCATGGCAACATTTAGCGTCGGCGTTCCTCCCCTTAGATTAGATATACCCTACACATACTAGAATGGCATTGTACTAGAATCGGTGCACATATTGGCGCAGCGGACATGATTTATTCGAACGTCTATGGCAGCATGGGCGGTATACACATACTATGGAGATACGGGTTATCTCTTTAGACTGAAGCCATAGCCAAGATCTCGTTAGCTGTGTCTGTATATATTCAAAATGCTGTCAAGATAGCAACTTTATTGGAATAAATTTGCAGATTCAGACTGATTTATAACTGTTTTCTTCCCTCTCTTCAGTAATTTCTGGATTTTCACCCAGGTAACCAAACATGACGCTAAATGGGGACCAGTAACATTGAGTTGGAAGCATAGACTCGAGGCCCCGAGGGCAAAAATAAAGCTAGTCTAAATGCGACGAAGTTCACTCGGCTATCTTCAACCTTTCTTCAACCTCACGTTCCACAACTTCGTCCAAGCTGCATCTTTAACGCACGCCCTCGTAGGGGCCAACGCCTTCATGTCTTCGATCGTATTGAGGTTGTTCTGTATCTCAAGCCTCACGCAAGTCTCGATTGTTCAATCCATTTGAAAGTTTGATCCATTGTTCTCCCCTGTTACAGCTATGTCGAAACGCAATCAATCTAAAATACATGAATAACCATGGCCCAACGCAAATACGAGAAGATTATGATTACTTTGTAAGTAAAGGGAAAAATTAGATATGGTGGTGTTCCAATCTTTATACCAAATCTTCAGCCTCTTGTTTTGACCTGTTTTTTCTGACCACCGATCTCAACGTCCCACTTGTTCTGCAGCTTTTGGAGTATTTTCTCCTTGTTTTCAGCGGTTATCTTCGTTGAATTTTGAATCTGGAGTTGGATCTCGAGGAAGCTATCCTTACGGTTCCTCCCCCTTCGATGGGGCTTTTCGACGTGGGTCCAGTAGTGTTCCAGGCAGTTATCGTTCCTGCCAAAACGCTTTCCACACTCCTCAATGATGCAAACAAACTTTCTAGCTCCAGAATGAGTGTCTTGGTGCCGTTTCAAGTGCTCGGGACGGGCAAAACTGTTCGGACAAACCTTCCCTTGGACCTCCATTCCGCAAACAAACTTTTTCTGGCCCGGTCCGTCAGCCCGCCATTTACCATTGACATCTCGACGAATCCCCCCTTCCATCTTGAACTCGACTGGCATGTCCTGGCCGTGGACATGAACCATCGTCGACTTTGCTCTGCTAGACTTCGACCTTTTTCGAGCAAGGGCTGCACCGCGGTTTTCTTTTTTAACTCGTTTTCCGCCAGTGGGCGAAATGTACATGCGACTCGATAGCCTTTGCGCGCTCTCATCCACGGTTGGCTCCTCCTTTATGTCTGCTGCAGCCTGGATTTTTGGATGGACCTCTTGGGGCGACATTGGCATTGGGGAGCTACAGTTATCGTACGCGCCTATGCTACTTTCAAAAGCATCGGAATGCAGCTGAACATAGGCCCTCTCGTCCGCTTCTAGGATAGCATCCGATGGTATTATTGTCCCTGAGGGTGCTCCAGAGTACGACAAAGGCTGCTCCGGAGGCAGCATCTCCCATTCCCATTGCATGCTATTGTTTTCCAGGCTTGGTGGAGTCGCGACGTAACCTTCATGTGGCAGACCGTTCACTGGAATTGTGGGATATAGCATCGATGACGTTTGCGTTGTCCATGCAGTGTCCCTTGCGCGAGCATCCATTGATGAGTCAAGCTCAGGGTACACTTGGTGAGAGGCGATCAACGAATGTAAGGCTGAGTCAAAATCGCTTGCAGCGGGAAGAACATCATGATGATGCAGCGGTGGTGGTGGAGGCTGAGCCTGATGATACTCTGATGGTCGTGGTACGACAATCCATCCAGCATCCTGAAAGGAAGCAGTGTCTTCCACAGCACCGCGGCTCGCCGACAGCGTTGCGTCCTGGTGACATTGACCAAAGCCGCCTTCGTTGCTTTCGGTCATTACAGAGCCCTCGAACGAGGATTGACATTGGACCAACGTCATTTCGTCCATGAGATTGTCTCTTTGCGACAACGGCGTAGGGGGCATCTGGGGGGAGTACAGAGTAGAAGAAAAGCTCTGCGCATAAGAGAAGGATGATTGCGATGAGGCTACAGAATCTCGTCGGCCTTCATATGCTGATGACGAAGGAGTGAGAAAGCCGGATGAGAGGAAACTGGAATGAGGAGCCTGCAGACCGTCTCCCGCGTCCGCCTTTTGGTACTCATAGTTGGTCATATTCGACATTCTGATTGGGTTGTTGTTCGAATAAACTGTCAAGTCGTGTCAGCTCATTCATGGTCTAATCTATATCGGCACTCCATAGCCTTGTTGGAGGTGAAAAGCAGACCAAAGCATGTTCCGAACAGCGGCCGATTGGAACTTACTTATAGGTCGAGGTATCCGAGACGGTGACAACAAAGATGTGAATTTATGGATGGGAGGAGAGCAGTGAATGATGCGCGACTTAATCTTTTGAATCAAGTCCTGTGCCCGTTGAAATGGTATAAGTGGCAAGAGGTTCAAAAGACTTGTACTAACCGTCGTGGAACATATTACAATTAGATGGCGCGCTCACGAACGCGACGAGTTGAGGCAGGGCGCTGGAATGGTGGTGGGACTCGTCACAATTCTGGAAATCGTCTTGCTCTGGCCGACGCTTAGGTCCCAAAAGTTCTGGGGCCCTCTCAACTGGGTACAGATGAACGTCAGGAATTCAGGAAGGAATAGACGGGTTGGAAGTTGATCTGGATTGTGACGTGACTGCAAGGGGCAGTGATCGCAAACCCAGGAACAAACGACATCAACAGAGCAACGCGATGGACAAGAGCGCAGATTTCTCAAGAAGCCACGTAGGGACCTTGCAGGACATTAAAAGATGATAGACTTGACCGGACCATCACACTCTTGATCGAAGAGAGTCTCAGGCTTGTGACCTCGCGGATCACCGAACGGGACCCGTTCGTATGGGAGGCAATTGGGGTTTCTAGCTTGGGATTCCTAAGTGTGTCTGGCGTTGTAACGTCAGCCACTTTGTGAGCGCCTCTCTTCGGAAATGATACCTCAAGACCCAACCATGAGAGTGACGACGCCTCGCTAATAACCGCTTCGACCCCAAGGCAGCCTGCATCTACATTCTGAATGAACGACTGAATGGCATTTGGATGAGCTTGGACGTAATAAAACTGGGCCTGCAAATGCAGTCTCTGCATGACTTGCAGTTTTTCCCCCCCACAAAGACTTAGGTATTTCTTGCGACGACGAGCGTTACTCAACGTCATCGGCTATTGCAACGGCAGAGATCAATTCTGACCTCTTCCCCAAGAATGTAGATCATTTGGTATACGGTTGTGGATGTGGTTGTACATCCTACCTCGAGAGCAACCGATCGGCTCCCGTTCCATAACGGCCGCCAAGCATGTCGTATGTGCAACCAGGATCAGCCTAGCCGGCCAGAAACCTACTGACTTGGCCTCAAAGCTTCAAGACGTAATCAGGTAGTGCTCTGCGGATTGCCAAAGCAGGCATCCAGTCCTCAAGAAACCGTCGTTACGGGGCAAAATGTTTCGAGAATCGGACTATGATTGGGTTCCAGCTATTTGGATCATAACCGCAACAATAACGCTACAACCAGTTCCGTTCCACTATCAATAAACATTTCCATCCAAGATCTCTATACCCTGGACTGATCGATACAAATCTCTGAATACTCTGAAGGCCGAATCGTTGTTCAGATTTCTGAAAGCATCCTTTGAGTTGAAAAAGACGGGTCCTCCTTTAGGTGTGTTACACAGCAGATTAAGATGCATGTACTTTCCAGGGGAGCAGCGTCAACAGAAAATCTCCGTGGCCCCCAACAAAAGGCTGGAGCTCATTGGTTTGTTTCATCCATTGACGTTTTAATGCAGGGAATGGCGCGGCGTAACTGACATTCATGGAATGCTGGTTGTTGCATGGTGAATCAGCCACTGCCGGTGTTGCGATATCGGCCGACCGGCGCCTGGACATGGCTCTCCATTGTGATAAACAGCCAATTCTACACCTAAGGTGTATGTCCTGGTCTCCGATTGCGATTCGTCTCTCGATCAGAGGGTTGAGACGTCTCTTACCAACGCGCTACACGAGTTCTTTGCGAGTCCAGGTAACCTCGTAGAGCAGCAGCATGTGACTGCGATATACTTGGTCATCTGCAGGGGTAACAGGACGCCAGACCGGGTTTCTGTCACCGGGGACCTGCATCCGCTTCACGTCAAAACCGAGTGGCTTGATCTCATACAGATCGCGATACTGTGGGTATCCATGGTCAACCGGAAAATTAAGAGGGGCGTGAAGGGTCAACCGTTTCAGGGGCCGCATGCTATCCCTCCAATGCTAGCCATTAGATCAACTGCAACTCGTCTGCCTCCAAGTAACGCGCCAAACGCGGCCGAGATGCCAGTGGTCTGTCTGGTTGGATTATTTCATATATTGCCTTCGTGCAACAGCAGAACGCGATGGCAGGGTCTTCCTCGCAAACGGCTGTTAGTAAAGCTCTTCGTTAGGTCTAGCAACATGTACTCCGCTGGTGTGCCTAGAGTTGACAGACCCTCATCTAGCTTTCTTCATTGGGAAGCATTGCTAGCGGAGGTCTCGGAGAGTAACATGCAAGTTACGACGAGCTACCGGCTTAGCCAAGCTGGGCTGAATGAAGTCACTGTTCCCTTGTTTTGGTTCGTGATACCTGGGGATAGCAGAAAGAGGGGCTTGCACAGTGCATGACTCCCAGAGCAGCTCGCCACTCTTCTTCATGTGAGGCGCTTTCGATTGGCTTAGTCTTGCTTTTCCTAGACTTTAGATGATGCGGGTTTGTCTTGAACGGAACGAACGACCTGCGCTCGTGGTCAAAAGGTCTTAACTGTGTCAACGGCTAGCCCATATGGCGCAAGTCGAGCCCGAAATCCTGCTCCAATCTCAACCGCCTTCTATCGTTTCATTCTTGCGAGGAGAGCCCTCATTGATCAGGTAAATTCCTCCGCAGCGAAACACCAACCCCAATTGAGAATCTCCGGGAACAATCGAGTAATCTGTTTAGACGCGCGTTATCATCGCGCGACCAAGGGAGAGGGTTCATTTCCCACACTCTCTAAGAAATAAACCATGCGGGGCCGTGGATTGTTGAGACCTCATTCCTCCTCATCCATGTGTACTCTTCATGGGATTTATCTGCCAGCCAGACATTTTCGCAGGTCCTTGGTTTCCACGGCTCCGGCTACTCTATCCTGCGATGCGACGCTCTGCTGATCTCAACTCGGAGTCTTGCTGACTCGTGCTGCACACTGAAGGTGAATGATTCCCTTTTGAAACGAGACTCATGTACGAAGTACAGGATATAGGTATCCCAGAGAGGATGAGCACATGATGCATGTCTTTTACTAGTACTATGAACCGGTGGTAGTATGCAGGCGTGCTGCGCCAATTCTCTGCACTGAACCAATGCGGACTGCAGTACTTGGGTTTTGGAAAATTCTGCGTCGTCGCAACAGCCTGCGAGTAACTTCGCTCTCCATTCCGGTTGGTACGGCGCCTGCCTTCGCTCATACTTACTATGTCTCTGGAGCGCCGTGCACGTTTTCTATCTCCATTCTCCGTGGTACCAGTAGCTCAAAACATACGTTGAAGAGCGACGTAGTCTTTGCCAACAAGTCGCAATACTGCTGCAAATTATTTGTTAACGGTATTGAAGGCGGGGACGGGTTGATGATGGTCACTAACGACGCCTAAGTTCGAAAGCACCACAAGGGGTGTCATATTTAGTCGTTCTCGGAGGATGGGTCTGCGCCTACCACTTGCTTTAATACCTATCTCCAGAGCCGATTTAGACTGAGTATAAGGCTTAAAAGCCAGTTGACAACCTTAAGGCTGTTCAGAAGGTATCATTTAGAATGGATACCTTCTAGACCTCCACAGCCAAAGGTTTTCACAGTATGACGAATATTAACAGCCCTATGCACTGAATTCAATCGAGTATCAGGCCTACTTTACTAAATATGACCTCCTGGATGATTTATTCCCCTGAAGCTCCTCTTTCTTCTTGGCCTCCTTCAGAAATGCTCCAAATAAATGTTGCCCGTCGCCGTAAGTTCCAGTATCGGAGCCAGACACAACGGGCGTCATTCGTCGTCGTATTGCGGACTTCTAAAGCCGCCTAAGTGTATGTAGATCCTATTCTATAAGCTTACTTTTGAATTATCTTAAGGATAGCAACTTAGTTGAACCCCTTATACCAAGGTTTAAATCAGCTTTGCAGGCTGGTAAAAAAGAAGGTGGTAGGCGCAGACCTCTGCTCCGAAAACGACGAATGATAACACCCCCTGTGAAAGTGCTTAAGAAAATTGAATCGCGGAAAGCTCTCCGCCTCCGGGTCCCCTGCAGACATACTCGAATCGTCAATAAAAATTAAAATTAAGATCAGACCGTGAGGAGAAGATATGGCCTTATTTGATAAAACTAGTACCGTAGTACGCTTGTCACAATGCCGTAAACTACATTAAGGACTCAGGCTTCTACGGTTTGCAGCCTCTGATTACCGTCAAGGGGCAGTGGCAGAACATCATAATAGATCAAGAAGGCCCAATTGTTGCTTACATCATGTGTTTTTTTGATTTGTTACGAAAGGCTTCTACAGTAAGGCTGCTACTTGAGTGAGTGATTGCGATTAACTCGGCAACGTTCATCACTCTGAATACTCACCAATCACCGCCACTACTCCCATCTGCGTCACCGCAAATTTCCCTAGATCGTTCCTATTCATACTTGATAGGACGCACGGTGGCTCGCGACGTCTGAAGAGAAATGCCAGGACAAGGAAAGGGAGACCTAGTCTGGACAAAAGTTTGAAACCCATGTGAACGATACCTGGGGAAATAGTCAACGTTTTTGAGAACCTATCAGTGCATTTCCATTCATAAGCTAAGTCATAACAACACAAAACATGTGCTAATTGAAGGTATAAAGCATCACGGACAAAAGCAGGTGTCAGTCCACCAATTCAATTTACCCCAGGCACACTCAGTACGGTGTATTAGCCTTCTTGATAGCCTCCCAATCCGTCGCGCCATGCTCTCCGGCGACACCGCCTTGTTGATGTTGATCGAAACCATGAATTGCAGGATTTCCATCGGTGCCTCCATGACCATCACCGTACTTGGCTGTATTCATAGGCAAGCCGGTATGAGGCTGGGTGGCACGTTCAGACGCACCGCCATAGCCACCTTGCGCCTCTCTGGTTTTCGATTAATGATAGGAATCGCTGCAAATACGGTGTAAAAATACTTACGGGACTCCAGATACCATGTCTGATCGACCAATTGGGCCATCAGTACCTATGTGCTGGCCGTGAGACGCAGCTTCCCGAGCAGGATGGCCTGGAGGTGGTTCTTTATGCAGTTTATTGCGACCGTCTCTGCCATGCTCGTTTTCGGCTGCTCCTGCGGCTTCGGCGCCTCCGGCTGTGTATAGGCCTGAATGGAGACGTTCGTCTTCGCCCTCCGCATGTTTATCCTTATTGCGGTGGAGGAAGCCTAGTAAGCCACCCTTTTTCTCCTTTTCCTCATGCTTTTCTTCTTTCTCGAGCTCCTTGTGATGTTTCATCTCCTCTTTTTCTAGTTCCTTTTCATGAGCTCTTTCTTTCTTCTCTGCCTCCTTGTGATGATACGCCTCTGCGGCAGCTACTTCCTTTTCGTGAGCTCTCTCCTTCTTCTCCGCCTCCTTTTGATGATGCGCCTCTGCGGCAGCTAGCTCCTTCTCATGCTGTTTTTCCTCTTTTGCCGCTTGTTTCTCATGCTTCTTCTCTTCGGCAGCTAATACCTTCTGTTGGTGTTTCTCCTCTCGCTTGTGCTCCTTTTCAAGTTCCTTCTGATGCTGGTGTTGCTCCTTTTCCAATTCTTTCTGGCGCTGATGTTGCTCCTTTTCCAATTCTTTCTGGCGCTGATGTTGCTCCTTGAGGCGTTCTTTCTCGGCCTTCTCGGCCTCATGCTTGGAATATTCGTGTTCGGCACCATACCCAGCTACTCCCGCTGCTCCGATACCCGCCGCTTCTTTCGCCCTTCGGTGCTGATCGGTAGGGTCCTGGTGTTGATGACTTGCTCGAGACTCCTGTTCCGAAATTGTCGGGTCACGCGCACCATCATGTCCGTGGTGCTTCGCAGCTTCGTACGCTGCCCCTGTGCCTCCACCTATGGCAGCATCTCGACCGATATGATGCTCCTTTGGTTGAGCGGGATCGTGAGCTCCATGGGATACAGGGTCGTAACGTTGTTCATTCATAGCAGCGGAAGGTTGAGTGCTGCGATGCTGAGTAGCTTCAGAAGCACCTAGACCAGCTACTCCTGCTCCTCCAACTATGGCAGCATCCCGACCGTAGTGTTGTTCCGAGGGCGTCGTCATGGGATTCGTCGTCTGGTCATGAGTAGTTGGTGATTGAGTCGTGTTGTGTGGGCCAGGATGATGCTTTGAGGCTTCATATGCCCCCACACTAGCTCCTCCAAGCCCGGCGTCTCGACCGTAATGCTGATCTTCAGATTTAGCTTTGGAAGGATCAGATTGGACGCGAGGATCAAGCTTGTTCAGCGTGTCAGACTTATGAGGCCCCACTGTAGTGTGCCCTTTCATCTTCTCGGGTTCTGGCTGTACTCTGGGATCAAAGATATTAGCAACGTTGCTCTTATGCGGTCCTAAGGTCTTGTTTGCGGGATCTTCTGAAGTTGGGCCAGCTTGGTGGTGTTTCATTGACTGTGGGTCTGGTTGGACCCTAGGATCAGCAATATTGGCCACATTTCTCTCATGTGGTCCCGTGGTTGCGGATGCCGGTCCTGTGTCACGACGTTGGTTCTCATATTCCCCTCCAGCGATAGCGGCCCCAGTGCCAATGATGGCTGAGTCGCGGCCATAGTGTTCTCGTTGGTGGGTAGGCTGATGTGTTGAGCGGGAAGGCTGCGATGTAGAGCCAACGCGAGGATCAACTTTCGAAGAACTGTAGGGGCTAGCTTCATGCTGCACGGGGGCACCTGTAGTTTCTGTTGGCTCTCTATGATGCCCTTCCCCAGCCTCGTAAGCGCCCAATCCGGCAGCCCCGGCTAATCCCGCATCACGGCCATATTGTTGTCGTGAAGTTGGATCTTGGACTTCTTCTGTTGGTGTAGGATCAGGGAACGCACCGGGAACATGTGGATCAAGCCTGTTGGCCGTGTCTGTTATATGGGGCCCTCGAGTGAAAAGAGGTCCCGTAGTAGATGTCGTCTCCTCTCTTGCTTGTGAATTACCAGACAGAGTATTCCCGTGGCCAATGCGTTCATGCTCATAGCTAGGTGCAGCAGCAGCCGCCGCTCCAGCTAACCCTTCGCGACCGTCATTCGCCGCAGCGTTGCCATGAAGACTAGAGGGTACTGGCGCATTATGTGTGGGCTGTCCACCTGCGACGCCTCCAGCAAGCGGAAACGACCGATCTGTATCGGTTGTGTGTGCCTCTTGCTGTCTCATTTGATGATCGGTAGAAGTATCAGCTCCAAGAGATTGTTCGGGCTGCCCTGCTGCGTTAGGCGGTTCGTTGGATGCTGACTGAGGATGTCCCAGCATCCCAGATTTGATACTTACGGTACTGGCGTCTTCTCGGATGTGTCCAGGACGTGAAGTATCCCCAACGGTATCTGGGGAAAGAGTTGAGCTTTTGCGGGCGTCACCTAATCCACTTGTGATTCCAGAATATGCTTCTGGGTTCTGAGAAGCTTGTGTAGGCTCGCGGGAGGTGGGTGCCTGTGTGGGAAGGCCGGTGGATGCAGAGCCTGTGGGGGAATGCCCCGTGAATTGATCGTAGATAGGGTGATGTCTGGCTCATCATCAGAACTATGTGCGGAACGACAGCGACGTTCAAGGTAAGACTTACTCCTCTTTCGCTCCTGCAAGATGACTGCCTTCCCCAGAAAGGCCACCTACATTGGCGGCATGATGGCCTGTACCAGGTTCTACCGTGTTGCCTTGTCCATGGACGGTATCATCTTCCTTCTTATGGCCAGAGCTATGTACAATTAATACCATCGAAGGACGTAGGTTAGTTGCTTAGACAACTTACAGCACCTGCTTTAGCTTGTCCATGATTACCAAAGTCACTCGACTCTCACTCACGGTAGTACAGGAGGAAGGGAACACGGGGATACAGGGTAGAACTGAGGGTATTGAGCGTCAATCAAGATCCCGTGAAGATATTGACGTGAACAGGTAGGGCAGCTGGCTCAAATAACAGCATGGATGCGTGGTGGAAAAGCGCACACCTGGGCAAGGCAGTGACCTCATACATGGTGTAGCGTCCAAGGAAAGAGCACACCGCCTGCCATTCCGGTTCGACATGGCGCCCTATGCGGCAAGAGCCTTTCCCAGACCAGAGTGAATGCACGCGTTCAATGGCTAGGGTGCTGGCCATGGGCACCGTCTCTGGCGAATCTACGGGAAGGTCAATGTGGCTGGGCCCAGGCGCCAATCGTCTCCCTCGCTGCGAACAAAAGCATGCTGTTTCTGTGCTGGCAGAGGCAATGCTGGTCTCGGGGACGCGGTCGGGCTTGGAAGCAAACAGTCTATGACGCAGCGTCGACATGTTACCCCACCTTACACCACCAAGCGAGTGGAGCATGACACCAGTCACAGAATCACCTGGGCATCGAGGGGCCTTCACGTGCCATCCTAGCTCTCGCCAACTGTGACGTGCAGCAGTAGCTTGATGGTTACATGTCGCAGAGCATCGATTTTAGGAGTGCGTCTTTGAGGATGTTGCTTGTATTCTATAATTTAAGCTAAACCTTTATGCGAACAACAGGTGCACGGGCTTTGTATACTCAACCACCCTCTGGATTGCCTTGATGAGGGCAACTGACTTTCTTGACTTCCACCAAGCCCCAATGATCCAGGTACACCCCGATCCGCTCCGGTGCTGGGGCGAGACACACTAAAGCCCCGGGTTACGCCTTTCGCAATGAAATGTTGAAGCCATGAAATATACGCTGTTATCACAAGCAACAGAACGAGGCTTCAAATCGCATACTGGGAGTACCTTATCCATGTGTTACCACGTGATGCAAATCCCAATTTTTGCCCGATTCGCCCAAATCTCCATGCATGTACAGTCTTGACACCTGCCCACACGACAAACCTCCCGCACATCAGCATCAACGAAACCCGCAAGTATGGCGCGGGATAAGCATGGCGAGGCCGTTGCAAAAGCAAGAGACGTGCGACTATCTTAGCTTCGGCCGGGTTCCACAATTCACATACAAGAAACGTGCTGTTCCCACCGTCCCGAATCCGCCCATTCCGGTCTACCTCCGAGATATCACCAACCAAACGCTACGATTACTTCTCCTTCTCTTTCTACATGGCGATTTTTACCATGGACCGCTCTTCTGACACTTTGATTGCATAGCTCATCCATGTATAGCTTCTTTTGGATACGCCCTTAGCACTTGCACGCGCGGACTCCGCTCTGCTGTTTTCGTTATCGAGCTCGCCTTCGATCACCGCCAACAACTCCATCAGCCCGTCATGCCGCTCCGCACCCGCATCAAACGAGCCTTCACCCGCTCGTCAACCTCCTCCGACTCCAACTCCCTCTCCAAATCCTCCTCGCGCAAAGATAGCAATGTCTACCAACCAGGCGAGAAAATGCCCCCATTGAAATACCGACGTCCAGTCAATCCAGAACACAAAGAGAGACTGGAAGCTTTCTCTTTTACTAAGGCTTGGAGGAGAAAGAGTGACCACAGCGTATATTCGCCTATGGGTTCGAGGATGCCTAGTAGAAAGAACAGCACACAGACTCAAGGTCGTAAGAGCTTCCAGGGCCCCAGGAGTGGTAGTTTGGCTACAGCCCCGCCTAGGACGGCCAGCTTGGGGGCTACGGAAGGAGTAGATCGGGTAATGGAGGGCTCGGATGAGGAGACTAATGTAGCCAATGGTATGTTTTGGTTTCGGCGATATGTCTCAATCACAATTGTGCAACCAGCTTATCTGACAACTACAACAGTTGGTCTCTCCCGCCAGCATACCCACGATTCCAAAGTGAATAGAACAACAAGCTTCGGACGTCGCTCCCATTCCCTCAGATCTGGTAGTTCTCGCCCGCACACAGGTCGAGGGGGAAGCGGGAGTACAAAGACCGATCAGCCCTTTACTGCCGAAGAGCTGGAACTGGCCCTGAAGAGATCACATCTTGATTCGCCCAAAGAAGAAAGCGGCGGAACTCCTCCAGATGCCTCCACTGCCTAGCCTCGCCCGAGAATTGGGTATATACCATGTTCTCGGGCTCCGTAAGTCTTCACAAAAGTCATCAAATCTGTTCGGAATATTTCTCGATACGCAGAGTTGGAGCCCCTTCTCGCATATACTCATTCCAGTTTATTCCTCCATTCTTGTACTTATGTTGAGCCTTTGCTCTGTACGATCTATCATTTCCAGCATTGCGACACGGCGCTTGGGATCTGGCGTGATCTAATGGCGCTTGGAAGTTCATGCCCAGATTTCGGGCGTTTCTCGAACTAGTTTTGATAGAACTGTACTATATGGTCTATTTACGAATGAGATAAGCGGAAGTCTATTCGTGCTCGCAATAGTAGAACCCGCCACGTTGTCTGCAATAGCTCTCCACCTCAAGTCCACTGCACACGACCTTCGTGATCGTAGGGGTAAAATCAAGAAACGAAAGCGGATCGTTGACCTACGTTCCTCAAACTCTCATTTCCCCTCTCGTTGATGGCTGTTCTTGACGTCCCTTATTTCAATAGCTACCTAAACCAGATTGACAGTCTCCTCATGAATGGCTGTGTTTGTTACTCAATGATCTCGCCCCAATGGCTATAACATTCCCTCGTCGATCATTTACCCTGAGCCAGTTATAATAGTCTTGGCCTTAGAAAAGCACCAAGAAGGTAGCTGACTCTGTTTTGCATGTTCGGTCAGCGCCCATGTCGTGTATGGTGGTAGTTATGAGTCAGAAAAGAATGAGCCCGAACTGAGGGTTTATAAGTCGACCTTAATTTCAGATTTTACAATCATATGCAGCGCTCAATGACAATATCTCATGTGCCACCTCCTGCAACTTTATTCAGCCCATGCCCCGACAATGCCGGAATTTTGGTCTACACAGCATTTGTGAAGCGCCCTTCCTACCATCTGCCACATGTGATATAGGATGTTATCCAAATGAGGCTGTTGTTTTGCGCAAGACACGCTTGGAGGTGGTCGATCTCTTCCCCCGCTTGTGAACGTCCTTTGACCTCAAACTCTTAACTTCTTTTGTCTATTGCAGGGTATCATTCTTCTTCTGCTTGCAAAAAGGGATTCGCAATCTCTTCGCTGCCATCAACGGGTGATATAACGACAAGCAAGGTTCCGCGGGCGACAATCAGGCCAAGATCTCGAGTGCCCGAGTTTCCTTCTTCGTCTGGAAGGAGTTAGTTGGGGAGCTACGTAAGAGTTCAATAGATAGTTGCACCTCTCATGACCTCCTTCACCTCGTCCAAGACCAGATTCATGAGTTGGTCGTATCCTTTCAAGGTGCCGATGACTGCAGCGACAAATCAGCAATGCTACCTCAGAATACGATCAAAGCAGGGCAGATTCACCCTCCCTGCCTCCGTTGAACTTGACTGTTATCTGCTTATCCATGTATTTGCCTAGGTCCAAGATATTCTCTTTTTTCGGCCGCTCTTGTTGGCCCGCTCCACCTCCGCCGCGTCCTCCGCCCCGACCACCACGCTCGCCCCCTCGGCCTCCGCCTCTTCCTCCTCGAAATGCGCCGCGGTCTGACATTGGTCGTGCAATGAGGCCGCTCGGGGTGTTGGTGGGAATGTCAAGGGTGAAGTGTCTGTTTGACGGGCTGGAGCTTTTCGCTGCAGCTTTGCAGGGTGGAAAGTGGGCGTGGTCTGTGCGGGGCAGAGCAGATCCCGCTGGGCTTTCGTTCACCAATTAGTAGTGAGTTGGGGGCACTCCGCCGCTGTCTTCAACACCCAGGGATCCAACGCTGCTATCCCGCCCCGAGGACGGCCTTTCTCTCTCACAGCGCATCTAGATTTACCATTGTCATCCAATTCTCTTCCAACTGAGCTCCGCATGCTCCCTTGTTCCCGATGGATGTCGGTGTGGGTGCGCGGAGATGGCTGCCCATTCTCAAACGCAGATCAGAGCCAGGCCTTGGGGCGCGGCTCTTCTGGTTGGACGGGAAATTTGCGTTTCCGCTTTCTCATCCTTTCACGTGCCTTTGTATTTCCCTCCACCACTCCTCCCGCCTCCTCCTGCATGCTTTCAATACTTTGTCCACCTATTTACCCTTTGCTCACTTGCTCTCTGCACTTCTTGAGCGCTGGCTCGATTCCCTTCGAAGACTTTTGCGCAGTGCCCATGCCTTCTCCCCACTAACTCCTCCTTTGGGGACGCGTAGTATTAGTACTGTATCCCGCCCGTTCCGCCGTTTCCACCCTTCTAGGCCCTGCATGGTCTACTACACACCCTCAAGCCCCCGTAAACCACCCCCCCCATCTTCCATAAGTAACTGGCCTCGGACTGCTCGCGCGCACAAACATGTCCTCGGTCGACACCGCCGTCCAGAGTGAAGTTCACACCATGAACGTAGCCTCAAGCGACCTGAAGCGCAAGCGGAGTCCGTCAAACGACGCTCTGCATCCCGCGCCGCTCCCCAAGGCAGCCAAGACCCACAACCACCTCCAGATCAATTACCTCGCCCGCCATTGCGACAACGACCTGCCCCTCATCACCAACGATGACACTCTCCCGAACATCATCAGTTTGCTCGGCGACTATCAAGGTGTTTTGGACCGTCATGAATCAATGGCCTGCAACCTCGGCGCAAGACCGCTTGGCCCTATCCTAATCAAGCGGTTTGAAAGACTTTTCGATGGCCCCCCAAGGGTTCTCAAGTCTCACGGCAAGGATGGCACATCCGTTACTTGGCTAGATGTCGTCGAGTTTGCGCGTAATAAGCCCGAGCAATTTCAACTTGGTCAAATGAGCGAGGGGGTACGGGTTTGCCAGTTCTACACAAAGCAGTGCAGGGTGCAAATCTCCGAAGAGGACTTTGTACTGATTTCGTCCGGGATTCCTCAGAAAATGATCCCGCCCCAGCCAATCATTGAGGACGAGGAAAAGGAATTGGGGACGCTGGAAATACTGGAGAGAAACCTGGGGCAGATCTGCCAATTGGCGGACCAAGGTAAGGCTGTCCACTGCGTCGGTTACACGGTTATAGCGAACTGATATTTCGGCAGTGGCTGCACGCACTCGTCAACTAAATCACCGTCTCAAAGGTCGTAAACAAGCTATACTTGATAGGAGAGCCACAGCCAGTCCTGCTCCTCCGATTCGTGCCTCAAGCCCCTCCAATGTTGCACTCATGAATGGCGCTGTGCCAGCGAGCAGCTCCGCTCTTGCCAGTCTCATGCAATCCTCTCAATCGCCCTCCGGCGGTTTCGTCGCAGTCAATGCACGCCCGCAGAGTGACCAGAATGGAAACAATGGGGCTTCTGTAACCACACGACATGAACTTATGAGCAAATTCCATACGCTCAGCGACCGACGCGGGCAATCGCAACCATCAAACGGAGATTCTCGGCGGCCTTCCGCAGGCCCTCAACCACCTACCCATCCGCCCACTCCAAACGCGGTTGCGAAACCCACCATCAAACCCAGTAGTACAACACCGTCCCACCAATCTAACACAATCACTTCTGGGAACATAAGCGATACCGAGCTTGCTCAGATGCTTTTGAACTCCAACTCTCCCGTCCCTATCCCAGGCACGCCTGCGTCGCTACTACCGACGACCAATGCGCGCACAGCTCCACCGACGGAAAAGGATGACGGTGGCCCTTTCAAGACGGAGATGGTCCATCGAATGGAAAGCCTCGCCAAAGGCGAACGCATTCTTCCGCCGTGTGACCGCTGTCGCCGCTTGCATATGGACTGCCTGAAAAACCTCACTGCGTGTATGGGCTGCACGAAAAAGCATGCCAAATGTTCCTGGAAAGAAGTTCGGGAGTCAGAACTGCGCGGCACTGTTTTGCACACTCCCGGTCTAAGTCACACGAGCGAGCACGAATTAGAAGAGGCATTCGAGGTTGCCAGTACTGGAAGCCCGCCATCAGTGATGAGTCCTCAAAGACCGATACTATCGCCGACTGGAATGACCCAAGTTCCTGAGGCGAAGATGATGCCGGGCAGGCCCTCTCCTCCACAACAGATCACGGAAAAGAATCGGGCTGTGGAGGAACAACTCCAAGAGGCTGCTGCGACGAGTTTAGCGCACGCCAGGCTTGAGCAGCAAAGTCAGAGAGAGAGAGAAAAGGAAAGGGATATTCCAAGGGCGGAGTACCAAACTGTGGTGGCCGGCTAGCTTCACACATTTCTATTAACTCTATTGTGCGGTCTTATCAGGCGCACACTTCGGTGTACATGTTGATTTTATATATGTAAAGGCGTTCCGGAGTTGTATACCACTTTCATTCTTTGTTGCTTCTCTTACGAATTTGCTCTCGCTCGCTGTAAATGAATGGGTTCATGCTTCTGGGCGGTCTTGTTGTGCAAAAAGCTTTCATGATATCCCGGTCGGGCTGGAAGGTGTTTGTGTGGCCAGTGGGCTTTTGCTGCTCTTCTTCTCTTCTCGTCATAGCTAGGTGGATCAAGTCGGCGGCGTTAGTTTCGATCTTTGTCATTGATTCCGATGGCGTAGGGATGTTCTGGTGGAGTTCTTCATCTTTCGATTTCACAGGGCGTTTGTCGTTCAAGTGGTAAAGCTGTCGCACAGATTGTCGATACGTCGTCTTAAGATTTAAGGTTGTGTCCTTCCACTCGAAATACCTCTTTCCAGGTAGTATAGTCCCTACTTACTTAGAGGCAGATGTGTGGAAGTGAATTTCTCACGTCTTTCTCTGTTCCATACCTTCCCATAAACACAGCCTTGTGCTTTCTTCATGATGTGAGTTTTGGACGTGTAATATGACGTGCGGTGAGACCGACATGTTTCACATTACTAGCAAACTACGACGACACTTCCAGCAAAGTCACCGACACTGCGCCTAAGGTAGGTAGGTAGGTCTTGCCACATACTCAGATTCCGCTCGGGGCCTTGGCGCGGAGACTTGCAGACTTTGAACTACTTTCCCGCTGTCAAGAATTGTGTCATGGATTGGCATGCTACGATGGATGATGTATCGATGTCTGAGGACGGCTCGATGGTATGCAACATGCAAGGCACTTCTTAGGTAGATGCTCCGAGTAGCGAACAATACCGTGCCCTTTGCTGCATGAGTGTTGACGATCCACCCACGTCAACGGACTGCAAATTGAAAGGCCATCGCTCGATCGCGTATGCTTGTCTTCTCTCGCTTGTTCGCTTGTTCGCTTTGGCGCTCGTGTGCGTCAACGAGCTGTTTGGCATCAAGTTCTTCAGCTGTCAGGCTGCCGTCCAACCTAAATCGTTAAATCCACAGACTCCGAACGAAGTCTCCAACAATTACGCGCCATAATTTGTCCTCTCTAGGTTTCATTTCAGCCCCTAGCGAATGCCAGTTGAAGCCCTGTCTCGTGTCTGCGCGACCAAGGAGTTGTGGCGGTGCAAAACAGGTGACCTCGTCAGGCACCAGCGAAATACATCTTACTTGCATCTTCCCTTCGATTTGACAACGTCGTATTCCTGGCGCGCCTGAACTTCTCTTCCAGCGTCATTCTTTCCTAAAAACCCATCGATCTGAGTACAATTAATCGATATTACTAGCCCTCCGTCGCCACCACCGCTTTCTTGCAAGGACGTTTCTCAATCCTCTCGTGTGTGGGGCAAAAGCCTCTCAGACCTGCGTTCAACTCGGGATACAAACTACACCACAAGGGTTCGGTAACCGTAACAGCCCCCAATTGTCAATCAAAGGAGAAAAGTAGCAATCGTAAATGGCTTTCGCCATCATGACCTTAAAAACGCCATCGATTCCGTCAGGATGGGATGCTGCGGCGTTTACCCTCCTTGTTGCTCTTCTTATCTCCATACCCTTACTCCTTGTCCGGCATTGCAGGATAATGCCCGAATCGGGAAAGCCTGAAGAGCCTTTCCCGTTCCTTTCTCTACCCCCGGAACTGAGAGACATTGTCTATGAATATCTAGTGGAGGAGCCTTCGTACCCTTCTGTCTCTTCCACTTCTGCCCTCGCTTCCAATACTGCGACCGTCGTGGGAAGTTATGCGAAATGGCTCGGCGCGGCATTTTCATTTTCTCGCAGCGGGAAAAGGAGCAATTGGATCATGCTGGCAAACCGGCAAGTCTACGATGAATACATAGACGTGTTGTGTAGAAAGTCTAAATTCAGACTCACGGTCGACCATCACAACCATACACAGCCTCATCTTTGGAGCATTCGCCCCGAAACTCTACGCCATATCAGGAAATGTGATCTCACGCTCAACACTACCAGTTCAATGCTGGGTACCGCAGATCCAAGACACATGACCCCGAGCTGGCCTCTCCGTGACAAGATATGTGAGGAACTGCAGGGTGTGGAGAAAGTACAGGATTTGAATCTTCATGTCCAGGCTGTCGGCGATCCTCTTTGGAATCCTCTTTGGGTTTGGTACCACGCCTCGCAAGCGTTCAAGAAGACGGGAGATCTCAAATTCCAGCGCGTCACGTTCAGTTTGGATACCTGGAGCCCCGGGGAAAATCACCTAAAGAGAGATGAGTCTGGAGAGTGGACCTGGAGGTGCAAAGACGGACATTTCGTTGAGCCGGACAAGGCGAATCTACTTATCAGGGAGTTCTGTGCCAAGCTCTATGCTGAATGTGGAGATTGTAGGGGTGCAGAGGAGAGAAGGCAACAGGTCGGTTCGTCATGATGATGATGATGGTGGAGCCTTGTGAGGCTGCCTCCGGAAGTTGCGCTATGTGTACAATATATGTTTTGCTATACGACTTTGGTTTACCGCATGGAGTTGGTGGACGAGTTTCTATCTGTTGGGTTTTCTTTGGGTGCCTCGAAACGGTTTGTTTATTCATATGGTGAGCACTGCTCGCCGTGTTGTATAAAATGGCTCGATTGATATGCCTTTGCTCATTTTCCTTCTTTCTATGTAGAACCTTAACGCAATGAGGTCCTGGTCTTCATTGGGCTATAAGCGATTAGAAGTTCAATTCCTGTAGCATTGTCTGGGACTGTGGTACGGTATTACTACCCCATGTCGACAGAATACTCATCAAATTGACTATCATTCCTATCAATTTTGTCATTTCGACCGAGGACTCATAAACGATTGGGCTGATTATCGAAAGTATACATAGTGTGAATCTGGAGACTTCTACGCAATGAACACCGAAACTTTTCATTCTCCCCTTATCCGGCCACCTTTACCACTATTCTCTCAATAATCCGCTCCTCGAGAGACAACCTCTTTGGAGTTAGGCTTGAGCAGGATGGTCTATCCAAAACGACCTGGTCAGCATATTCGACGTCCTGATTTCGGCGATGGCTGTACTCACATGCTCAAATTGCGCAACATAGGAGCCCGGTACATCGCTTAGAGGCCCATATGACTCCACGACGCCGTTTGAGATAAGGGACTTCATGCCGAAGAGGTAGTTCTTCACCCCAAGGCGTTCAAGATAACGCCTAGAAAAGACCAAAGTCCCAAAGTTCTCATCAATGGTCTTCAGGAGCATTTTAGCGGATGCAAGGTGAAGCCCAGCCGCGCTCGCGTGCTCATTCCGTCCGTAGCCGTAAATGCCAACGTCGTCTCTGAGGTAAGCCTTTCCAGTGGTGCCAAACGTCTCGATGGCAAACACATCACCTTCTTCCATGCGTTGAGTAGTTTTGGTCTTGACGAAGGGGACTTGCTTGTCACCATGGATTTTGTAGCGTAGAATGTTATGGCCGGTAATGTTTCTGATCGCCTTGACTGGAATAGTTTTGCCGTTGAGCTCAACCTCGTAGCTTTCCATTACTTCTTGGATTTCTGCGCTGATATGGTCGATACGAGCATCAATGCCAGCTTCCTGAGCGGTTACTTTAGCCCATGAAAAATTGTGCAGGCCTTCCTGCTTACCTTGAGCCCAGTATTTGTAGCTGCTTTCACAGCCGCAAGCAGATTGTCATAAGCGGGATTAAAGGCTACGGTAAAAGCACTATCAACGATTCTGCCGTTGACGTGTACGCCGAAGTCCACTTTCAAGACATCGTCGTACTGAAGAACTACTTCTTTTGCGCCAGGGTTGGGGGTCCAATGCGCGGCGACATTATTCAGACAGAGCCCGGTAGGGAATCCCATGCCAGCTTTCAGGGCGTCTCCGGCCTGAAGACCTGAATGGCCGGTCAGAGCTCGTACGCCGTCCTCAATCTCTTGAGCAAGCTGGCTCATGGAAATCCCGGGCTTTGCAATCTCCTGCACGTACTTGCGGACTTGGCGATGAGCTTCAGCAGCCTGACGGTAGTCTTTCAGGAACTCATGGTCCATATTGTCTACAACAGACAGATGACGAATTTCTTGAGCCGTGGAACGCGATAGATTGTGGTTGTTAATCGCATATTCCATACCCTCGCCTTCTGGATACTGGTGAGTCGGAAATAGACTGGCAAGTTCAACCCTCGGAGGAGTTGTTTGCCGTCCATCGACTAGTTTCTTCTTCGTCCTCCTCTTGTTATTCTTTCTCTTTTTCTTCTTGCCTACCCTTGTCAGCCTAAGCAAATCTTTTTATCATGGGACGAGCAGGCTCACCATTACTGGACTGGTCTTTGGTATTCAAATCAGTCCCGTGGTGGTCTTCGTCATCGTCACCATCCTCATCCTCACCCGCCAGTAGACTGTGAATAACTCCACCGGCGGAGGTCGGTTTAGGGGGGTTGGAGGCAGCGATAGCTCCGCCAGCTGCTGACTCTGCTCAATATGTAAGGACCCTGCACAACAAACTAGCTCTTTTCCATACCATTTGGTCCTCTACGATGCTCATCTGGAGTTTTGGAGCCCATTGCAGACTGTTGGCGCTATTCATGGATTTCGACAATTATGATATTATGCAAACAGAAGTTCAGATGGCTTCCTCGGGTTCTGCGGACAGGGTCGTTGAAGTTCTGCCGATGGTTAGCCGGAGGTTAGTCAGCTGTAATATGCGAGAATGTCCTGTTCGATAAGCCTCGAACAGTAGGTCATTCAACTCTTTTCTACCACTCAAACAGTCATAGGCACACCTAGAAATAAAACTGTTTGCGTTGTTTACTCTGTGTCCTTTATGGCGGCTCGTAGATGCACCATACTTTCCAGTAGATGCACCCCCCCAGATTCGGTAAAGCGGGCCTAGCAATCCTCCTCTTCATATTGAGTTAATTAATTGGACCTTACACTAAACAACAACAAAGCAGCTCTACATGAAAGGGCAGCCAGCTACTTCTCTGAACCTGTCTGAACACGCTCCTATGACGCCAACGCTGCCTGGTACTACAGCACGGATTCAGTCCATACTAGATCGAGATGAAACGGGACGACATGTAGCTAACAGTCGCCTGTGTCCTCACCTCCGGCCGAATCCGAGCTTATCGAGAATTTCGTGAGGAATTTTGACGATACTTACACAAAGGGAAAATGATTACAGAGAAGACGATTACAGGGAAGATAATTATAGGGAAGGCAATCACATGGAGGACAATCACAGGGAACAATTATATTGAACACAATTACAGGAAAGACAATTACAAGGAAGATAATTACAGAAAGGCCCATTACAGGGAAGATAATCACAGAGAAAATAGTCACAGGGCGGAAAATAGCCGGGACAATGCCGTTGTGGAGAAGGATAATGGCTAACGTCCTTCTTCGTCGATGCGCGAGCATATATTTGCCGGCGTTTACATTTGACATATGGAAAAATTGATAGAATCCTTGTCCCGGGTGAATGGCGACAACCACATGGCATATAAATGGGAATGCTCAGCGCTCACCTGCCCAACTTTCGTCGCGCCGGTAACGAATCGTCCCAAATCTCCTTCAAGGTCCGCTTGAAACCCTTCGTAGCAAAGAAAACATCTGCACAATCGACAATATGCAGCTCCTGGCAACGCTTGCGAGCCTCGTTGCTCTGGCATCGATAGGCAACTGCCAAATAACCAAAGTCAATGACTTCAATGCCGGTCCGACAAAGCTGGGCATGTATGTTCATGTGCCGAGCAACCTCAAGACGCCGGCACCGATCATAGTGGCAGTACATCACTGCCAGGGCTCAGCACAACAGTACTCCACGGAGACGAAATATATCTCATTAGCGGACCAGCACGGCTTCATGCTGATATACCCCAACTCCAGATCCAGTGGAGGCTGCTTCGATGTTGCCTCGACGGCGAGTACGTTTACCTTTCTCCTATTTCCCTGGGAGATGTGCTGACCCAGCTCCACTTAGCTCTAACCCACGACGGCGGCGGCGACAGCCAGACCATCGCCAACATGGTCACATACGCTGTAAGCAAATACGGCGGGGACAAGGACCGAGTGTACGTGGTCGGAACCAGCTCGGGCGCCATGATGACAAACGTGCTTGCTGGTGCGTATCCGGACGTGTTCAAGGCCGGGTCCGTCTACTCGGGCGTCCCCGACGGCTGCTTTTACGTCTCGGGCTCCACGGCCACCCAAGACCCCCCAGGCTGGTCCAACTCTTGCGCGAACGGGCAGACCAGCAAGACGGCAGAACAGTGGGGCGATCTGGTGCGATCCTACTACCCGGGCTACAATGGTACCCGAACTAGGATGCAAATGTGAGTGGATCATGTCGTGGTATCTAGCAGTTCAGAACTTGGACTGACATAACTTGATTTAGTTGGCACGGAACCTCCGATAACACGCTCCATTATCCCAACTGTTCGTACCTTCTAACGCCGCAAACTACTGTATATTTACTAACTTTGCAACGTACAGACGCAGAGCAGCTGAAGGAGTGGTCCAACGTCTTTGGTCTCACGACATCCAAGACCGCATCCAACACGCCCCAAAGCGGATACACGCAGACCCTTTACGGAGACGGCACCGCGGCGACGGCGCAGCTGGTGGGCTACAGTGCTCAAGGTGTGGGCCACACCGTCCCCACACACGAGAGCATGGACCTGGCATTTTTCGGTATTGCTTAATGGCCGAGGCGTATACACGTGGCGTTTGAGAAGAATACAGATAGCAAAGAGATGTAGTTGCATCCCTAGCAGTATTAGTCTTGGCAAGAAATAAAAGACTCAATGCCACCTCGTTTACTTGTTCTTCCCTCCCCTGCGTTTGCATCTTTGACAATACGGGCCGGTGTAGTTACATAAAGGCGACACAAGCCTGGTCAGTGAGGTTGAGGACACCAACTTCTTGCGTAGCATCAGCCGCTGACTGGCTGTCTGTGCCATCTCCTCTACTGCTAGCAACGGCATGCTTATGGAAGTCATTTGACTATCTTTCCACAGGCCTCTCAGCCTCCAGCTTATAGAGACTTCCTCATTACTAAGTGATAGATCCACATACGGCCAGAGTTGCTTCCTGTCTGCCCTACTCTTTCTTGGATCATCCAGATTGTCCAGTGCTCTGGCTTGTCAGCGGGTAGCCGCATACGTGTCGATTCTATGCCAACCAACGTCCCTACTAAATGTCCAGCGACGAGGATATAATCAAACGTCATGATAAAACCAGGTCTATAGGAAGATATTACAAGTATAGGTGAACGCAGCAATTGTTAAAGGCTTCCAGGCTCATAACTCTCCGAGCAAGTGACTCTAAAAGTAAGGAAGATCTGCGTGAATTTTAACACAGGAGAAGAAATTAACTTCTCTTCTCTGGACAAGCCAAGAACTAGCTACAATAGGATGAGCTGGTGGTGTTACAAGGAGCATGACAGAATTTCTTCATGTTCTTGACCGAGCGTTATCATTATGAGGGCATACTGTGGTGCTCATCGCGTTGAGGAAGCGAGACGAAGAGCGAATATGCGAAATTCCTTCATCCTCCTCCCGTTCCTCTTGCTATCAACTCGATATCTGACAAGCCATCCGCTATTTCGCCTTCCCGCACGCACTAGCTCACATTCACCCCCGCCTGCATCGTCATGCCCATCAGCTTGGGGGGGGGGGGGGGGGG